>ML411881.1:0-40480 GCA_005239525.1 Nicotiana knightiana | reverse complement strand
ATGGAGTGGCATTGTTGTGAGGTTGCATTTACTTTTGTTGTTGCTGCATTTATCTGTTAAATTTCTTTGTAGTATTTACTGAGTTACGAAATTTACCTGTTTATTTTAAATTGTGAAAATAAATAATTGGACTGTTTTGCTTAGCTCGTCACTACTTCTCAGTTCCTTAGTTATTTCTGTTACTACTGAGTCGGTTGTACTCATACTACACCCTGCACTTCATGTGCAGATCCAAGTGAGTTAGAGCGCGGCGATTGTTGAGTTCAGGTCGGCTATCTTTGGAGATTGCAAGGTAGCTTCTAGCGTCCGCAGGACCTTGTTCCTCCTTTTTATCGTCTATTTCTTATTTTGGACAATTAGATAGCTTATACATCTTAGTTCATAGTTTTAGACGCTCATGACTTAGTGACACCTTGATGTTTGGGGCCGCTTTCGCACTTTATATTAATATTATTTAGAGTTGATTTAGTTTATGAAAAATTTAAATGTTGAAAGGTTTTATTTAATTCTTAAAATCAATTAATAGTAATTTTTCGAGAAGTAGGCTTGCCTAGTAACATGATAGGCGTCATCACGACCATGTATGGATTTTGGGTCGTGACAAGTTGGTATCAGAGCCTAGGTTACATAGGTCTCACGAGTTATGAGCGGGTTTAGTAGAGTCTTGCGGATCGGTACGGAGACGTCTGTACTTATCTTCGAGAGGCTGTTAAACCTTTAGGAAATTTCACATTCTTGGATTCTTATCGTGCGTTCTGTGTATTGTAGTAACAGAACATCTGTTATTTCATTCTCTCACAGATGGTGAGGACTCGTGCTTCTCGTCAAGAGGGACAATCATCAGCTCGAGCTGCAAGAGGCCGAGGTCACGGTAGAGGCCGTGGTAGGGGCAGAGATATTATCGGTGCAGTAGCTCGGGCAACACCTGCAGTTCCCCTGATTTCCCCCAACCAGGATCCGGTCCCGGAGGTAGATATTCCGGCGGGACCAGCCCAGGCACCCCCTGTGCCTATTTCTATTCCGAGCCTTCAGGAGGCCTTGGCGCATATTCTATCAGTATGTACGGGGCTTGCTCAGGCTGCTTCAGTTACTACGGCCGCAGCTACTTCTCAGGCTGGGGGAGGCACTCAGACTCCCGTCACTCGCACACCTGAGCAGGTTGTTCAGGGACATCAGACACCGGGGGCACCTCCAGCCCAGCCGATCGCAGCTGCTCAGGATTTTGCGGTTCCAGTCATGCCTGATGACGACCAGCACAGATTGGAGAGGTTCGGGAGACTCCAGCCTCCGTTATTTAGTGGTGCTGAGGGTGAGGATGAGCAGGGTTTCTTGGACAAGTGTTAGAGGATGCTTTGGACCGCGAGTATTCTGGAGACTACCGGGGTCTCATTCACTACTTTCCAGTTTTCTAGGACTGCACTTAATTGATGGGAGGCTTAAGAGCAACGTAGGCCGGTTGGCACAATGCCCCTTTCTTGGTAGCATTTCTCCACTCTCTTTCTGGAGGAGTTTGTACCTCAGTCCCGTAGAGAGGAGATACACAGGCAGTTTTAACAGCTTCGTCAGGGAGAGATGTTTGTTACACAGTACGAGATGCGGTTCTCCGAGTTGGCTCGTCATGCGGTCTGGTTGGTTTCCACATACCGAGAAAGGATCAGGAGGTTTGTCGATGGTCTCGGTTTTCAACTTCAATTGCTTATGTCTAGAGAGAGAGTATCTGGTGCTACTTTCGATGAGGTCATCAACATTGCTCGACAAATCGAGATGCTTCGAGGTCAGGAGAGGGCTGAGAGGGAGGCTAAGAGGCCTCGTGGTCAGGGCTTCAGTAGTGCTCTTCAGGGAGGTCAGTTTCAGCAGGGCCAGTTTCAGCAGAGTCAGTCATCATTCAGTGCATTGCCAGCGCAGGGTTCTCATTATGCCCCGCCTGCTCAGGTATCATCGGTAATTCTTTTGGACATCGGGAGCAGCAGTTTTGCCAGAGGACAGGTTGTTTCGAGTGCGGGGATTTTGGCCATATTGCGAGATACTGCCCTAGGCTATCGGGTGGGACTCTACAACAGGGTGCTCGGCCGCCGGCACCAGTACCAGTTCTTCCACCACCCACCCAGCCAACTAGGGGTGGAGTTCAGCCAGTTAGGGGCGGAGCCCAGTCAGATAGGGGTCGTCCGAGAGGGGAAAGCAGATCAGGGGGTGGTCAGGCCCGTTTCTATGCCCTCCCAGCCAGACCAGATGATTTTTCTTCCGATGATGTGATTCCAGGTATGTTTCTAGACTCGTTCGAGGACAAACATTTGTTTAAGAGAGGGAGAATATAACGACCCGGCCAGTCATTCCGAGAGTTATAGCCCTGTTTCCCTAATTTCTACTTCTTTATGTGTTATTCAGCTGTGTTGAGTGTATCGAGTTGGTAGGTTTGGGTTCGGAATAGTTTTGGAGTGAAAGGAACAATTAGTCTGTTAGTTAGAAAGCTAAGTTAGAAAAGTCAACCGAAAGTTGACTTATGAGTAAACGAATTCGGATTGGGATTTTTATGATCCAGTTAGCTTCGTTGGGAATTTTTAGACTTAGGAGTGTGTACGGAATGTAATTTGGAAGTACGTGATAGAATTAGGCTTTAATTGGCGGAAGTTAGAAATTTGGCGATTTTGGTCGGCTGTGGAAAATGAGATGTCGGGATCGGAATGGTATTTCGAAAGTTGGAGTTGATTCGTAGTGTCAATTGTGACGTGTGTGCCAAAAAGTACTAAGCAAGTAGAAAATAATCTATTATAATATATAAGATGATGTACAAGATAAATAGTTAGTGGCCTAAGTTATCATTACATGTGTTAATATGTAATAAAAAATAAATGGGCTTCATAGGTAACAAGGGATCAGTATCATATACAGAATTTGAATGTGGATACAGTTGGTATTGGCGTAATGGGCTAGGCCCGTATTATTCTTTCCTAATGGCCCAGGCAATAGAGATTTAGGCTAAGGAAAAAGTAATAAGGTTTAAGCTCATTAGCTTATACGCCGTTCAATTTCAATTGTAAAGAAGAGACAATAAACGGGTCTTTGGTGGAGTTGACATCAACGAGAATCGAGAGCAAGAAGTTGACAGTTCTTCAACTCAAACTTTAATACTTAGGTACATTATATATTTCATCTCAATAAATGTATTTCTTGAAAAGAATTGTTTATTATTTTATGGTAGTACTAAGAATCGAATTATGCAATAGTTGAGCATGACATAATACTCATGAAGCCTTAGGAATAAATAGTTAATTTAGTAAAAGAAATTTTACCTTTTAATATGGACAAAATCAGTTAAGATTGTAGCTTTTGGATCTTAACATTAGATCATTGCATATAGAGGAAATTAATTATGGACCTTTACTAACATTTAGAATGACGGGGTTATGATTTATATTTTTTTGGTAATAATTATATAATGATTGGAAACATAATGAATAGTAATGGGATAAAAATCAGGTGCAAGGTTGGTCCTATTTGGACATTATCATTAAACCCACTGGTTCGAATTCTTATTATACATTAAAATATTAGAAAAAGTTTTCTACCATACTGTTTATTCTCTAATTTACTTTCAACATCAGAGAAGTCATAATATTTCCTCAAATGCTNCTGGTTCGAATTCTTATTATACATTAAAATATTAGAAAAAGTTTGCTACCATACTGTTTATTCTCTAGTTTACTTTCAACATCAGCGAAGTCATAATATTTCCTCAAATGCACCTAAACAGAATTTGGAGACACTACCATTTAATTAATATTTTTGCATAGATTGAGGCCATTGTAGGACGTTTGGTTGGTGTTGTAGACGTTGCAAGGTTGGGGAACTTTTTTTTAGTGAGGTAAGTAACAATTTTAACTCTAGCTTTGAGGGTATAAACCCAGAGAAATTGATAGCATGTGATTGTTTGGTGGTGATACTCACGCTAGGTGACGGGCGTGTGGGTGTGCACCGCGAGGGATTGCGACTTGATCCGTCCCGTGATGCCTCATGGCCATTATGTGTGTTTATGTAGTTATTTTGTAGTTGAACTTTTCTGCCTTCATGTTAGAGATCATGCTTAGGCTTTATTCATGCTCACATTATTTGCACCCAGTCATAGAAATTATTGTACATGTTTACCTCAGTCCCTATTGTTTATAATATGTTGTGATACTTGATGTGGGTTGTGTCTCCTTATTTGTTGATGATGGTAAGGCTAGTGAGGTACATGATTGAGTAAGGCCGAGAGCCTGGTCGTGAGGATATTTATACCATAGCGCGTGAGTTATCCGCGTAGCACGTGAGTTGACCGTGCGGGTCCAGGTATTTATACCATCGCGCGTGAGTTGTCCGCGTAGCACGTGAGTTGACCGTGCAGATCCAGGTATTCATATGATAGCACGTGGGTTATCTGTGCTTAGAGCTTGGGCTTTGGGAGCCCCTTCAGAGTCTGTACACACCCCAGTGAGCGCAGAGTGTTGAGTGAATTAAGTGTTGAGTGCTGAGTGCGAGTGCTAAGTGATGGAGTGGCATTGTTGTGAGGTTGCATTTACTTTTGTTGTTGCTGCATTTATCTGTTAAATTTCTTTGTAGTATTTACTGAGTTACGAAATTTACCTGTTTATTTTAAATTGTGAAAATAAATAATTGGACTGTTTTGCTTAGCTCGTCACTACTTCTCAGTTCCTTAGTTATTTCTGTTACTACTGAGTCGGTTGTACTCATACTACACCCTGCACTTCATGTGCAGATCCAAGTGAGTTAGAGCGCGGCGATTGTTGAGTTCAGGCCGGCTATCTTTGGAGATTGCAAGGTAGCTTCTAGCGTCCGCAGGACCTTGTTCCTCCTTTTTATCGTCTATTTCTTATTTTGGACAATTAGATAGCTTATACATCTTAGTTCATAGTTTTAGACGCTCATGACTTAGTGACACCTTGATGTTTGGGGCCGCTTTCGCACTTTATATTAATATTATTTAGAGTTGATTTAGTTTATGAAAAATTTAAATGTTGAAAGGTTTTATTTAATTCTTAAAATCAATTAATAGTAATTTTTCGAGAAGTAGGCTTGCCTAGTAACATGATAGGCGCCATCACGACCATGTATGGATTTTGGGTCGTGACAAGTTGGTATCAGAGCCTAGGTTACATAGGTCTCACGAGTTATGAGCGGGTTTAGTAGACTCTGCGGATCGGTACGGAGACGTCTGTACTTATCTTCGAGCGACTGTTAACCCTTTAGGAAATTTCACATTCTTGGATTCTTATCGTGCGTTCTGTGTATTGTAGTAACAGAACATTTGTTATTTCATTCTCTCACAGATGGTGAGGGCTCGTGCTACTGGCCAAGAGGGACAATCATCAGCTCGAGCTGCAAGAGGCCGAGGTCGCGGTAGAGGTCGTGGTAGGGGCAGAGATATCATCGGTGCAGTAGCTCGGGCAACACCTGCAGTTCCCCCAGTTTTCCCCAACCAGAATCCGGTCCCGGAGGTAGATATTCCGGCGGGACCAGCCCAGGCACCCCCTGTGCCTATTGCTATTCCGGGCCTTCAGGAGGCCTTGGCCCAGATTCTATCAGTATGTACGGGCCTTGCTCAGGCTGCTTCAGTTACTACGGCCGCAACTACTTCTCAGGCTGGGGGAGGCACTCAGACTCCCGTCACCCGCACACCTGAGCAGGTTGTTCAGGGATTAAGTAAGGCCGAGAGCCTTGTCGTAAGGATATTTATACCATAGCGCGTGAGTTGTCCGCGTAGCATGTGAGGTAATCGTGTGGGTCCATGTATTTATACCATAGCGCGTGAGTTGTCCGCGTAGCACGTGAATTGACCATGTGGGTCCATTTATTTATACCATAGCGCGTGAGTTGTCCGCGTAGCACGTGAGTTGACCGTGCGGATTCAGGTATTGATATGATAGCACGTGAGTTATCTGTGCTTAGCGCTTGGGCTTTGGGAGCTCCTACGGATTCTGTACACACCCCCAGTGAGCACGGAGTGTTGAGTGAATTGAGTGCTGAGTGCGAGTGCTAAGTGATGGAGTGACATTGCTGTGAGGTTGCATTTACTTTTGTTGTTTCTGCATTTATCTGTTAAATTTCTTTGTAGTATTTACTGTGTTATGAAATGTACCTATTTATTTTAAATTGTGAAAATAAATAATTGGACTGTTTTGCTTAGCTCGTCACTACTTCTCAATTCCTTAGTTATTTCTGTTACTACTGAGTCGGTTGTTCTGATACTACACCCTGCACTTCATGTGCAGATCCAAGTGAGTTAGAGCGCGGCGATTGTTGAGTTCAGGCCGGCTATCTTTGGAGATTGCAAGGTAGCTTCTAACGTCCGCAGGACCTTGTTACTCCCTTTTATCATTTATTTCTTATTTTGGACAGTTAGATAGCTTATACATCTTAGTTCATAGTTTTAGACTCTTATGACTTAGTGACACCTTGATGTTTGGTGCCGCTTTCGCACTTTATATTAATATTATTTAGAGTTGATTTAGTTTATGAAAAATTTAAATGTTGAAAGGTTTTATTTAATTCTTAAAATCAATTAATAGTAATAGTTCAAGAAGTAGGCCAGCCTAGTAACACGATAGGCGCCATCATGACCATGTATGGATTTTGGGTCGTGACAGTAGTAAACTAGGCGTGGTTAAGTAGATGTAAACGAAATCCTAGAGCATGGTATCTAATATGAACAAAGAGTTACATGGTGATGGAGACATGATTTTGAATGCGTAGGAGTAACAACTTTTATGTTAACGTTGTTATTTGTCCTAGGAGCAGAATTTCTAAGTGATAAACATAAAGCATGGATGAGATGCTTAAACAATAGACATAATACTAGGAACATGGTATCTAGTGCATGCTTGGCATGGTTTGAATGAACATGCTGGTCCTAAAATATGGATTCTAATGCAGATAGAAAAAATGTAAAGCTTAAAACATGATTTCTACCCGATGATGTTAACAGAACTATATGGCTACCCTCCCCACTTCACTAACCATCCCCAATATCTGTTTACAAATAATTATTACAGACTAGCTGAGTAAATTACATAAATTGATAAAGGAAAAAAAGAAGTTAAACTATAGGGAGCCTGAAACCAGGACCTCAACTGCCCAAATGTCTCATAGCCTTTCTCATATCCGGGTGTGTCATAGTTCCCTAAGGACCTCAAGGGATCCGGGGCAGTGCTCACACCCAGATTTCATAACCATAATTGAATATGTGCAGTTTAGAAGGGCCAGCCCCAGTGCATCAGAGTTGAGAGAGATCTCAAAGGAATCCCAAGGCAGTCATACACTGGAGGGGGCAGAACCTAAGGACCTAAAAGTAGAGTAAGAGTGCTTGACATAGTTTTTAAAAGGTTTTAATAGGAAAGACAGTGTTTGAAAAAGACTTAGTTGAAACAGTTTTATAAAATAGGAGAGTTGTTTAGTAAAAAACAGCTTTTGACAAGGGCAGGACAATTAACAAACAGTAGACTAATCACAACACAAACAGATTCATCACATTCAAATCACAGTCCTTCATACAGGGGTGATGTGAATTGGCGACACATAGAGCACATAGTATACATGAGCATATAAGTTCTTGAAGGGGGTTTATGGGGATTAGGGGATAGCTAATGGTATCAACACAACATGAATTTCAGAATCAACACAGAATCAGACAACATAGGATACAAATTGCTTTGCAAAGAAGGTTCATACTAGAAACCAGGTAAACATAAGATAGGGCAGAGTCACATTACTACAAAGGAGTAACATATTCATAAGCATACTGATCCCAAGGGGGAGTGAGACATAGCATAATATGCTAGATGAACAATGATGTAGACATGTCAATTACATGTTGAACAACAAAAACATAGATATAAACAGATCAGAAACATGATAAACTGAAGCAGTAAAAGAAACATGTTGGTTTTGGGACTTGAATTGAAATCAGAACATACCAGTAAAGAGATAGTAAACACAAAGTGAAGAATAGGAGAGCACAATAATTAGCCTTGGCTTGCAGCCGGATAATTCAGAACAGTAGTAAGTAACAAAGAAAGAAAGAGAGCAGAAAAGTTTTGAGTATGAGAGAGAGTTTTTGAACTAATGTGTTTGTGTGTTTAGTGCCAATGAGAGAGAGCATATATAGTAGTTTGAAACTAGGTAGGATAAGGTAACAATCAAAGTTAGGAAGTGATTGGGGATTAAGAAACCCTAGTTTGAAAATGAAGAGATGCTTTAGGAAAATAGCAAAATCTTTAAGAAAAAAGCAAAATACCTCGGAATATACCCATATCTATTGCATATCTAAGAAATCCAGTGTTAAAATTAGGGTTTCAGAGAGAGAACCCAAAGAGAGAGAGTCGGCTTAGAAACCACAGGTTCTAGCCGGAGATGGGAGGATCTTACTTAGATGGACATAGACAGTCTGAGAATGACATGAAAACCATGGGGGTGAGTGAACCGCCTTTTGGTTCCTTTGAGGACCTCAGGGAAGCAATAACCCGGTGTGGGAAGGAGCCATGAAGGCTAGGATGGTGGTGAGACCACCATAGTTACCGGCGAGCAAGCAACCGGTGAGAGGAGATTAGGGTTTGGGTGGAGAGAGTTTGAGAGAGACTGGGAGGAGATGACAGCGGAGGGAGAATGAGAGAATGAGAGAATGAGGGTTTGAGGGGGTACACTATTAGGTTAATTATGGTATGGGTGAATCTGGTCCGTTGATCAAAATTGATCAACGACCACAATTTATTCATACATTGGGTCGGGGAAGTTAATGGATTGGGCTTGGGTATTGGGTTGATTTAATTGGATTTGGGTCTGGTTTAACTTAGGCTACAATTGAAATGAAATTAGGCTATTTGTTAAATACCCAATTCAAATTAATTAAAATAATTTACAAAATAGCTAACAATTATAAAAAATAAATTTCATGCATAGAAAATAGTTTGAAATTATTATTTAGTATTTATAAGTACAAATGACTAATTTCTGGTAGAAAATAGTGCAAAATTATATGCTTGGGCTATAATTGCAAAATTATTGCAATTATAGCAAAAAGATGCCAATTTGGCTAATTATGAAATAATTGGGTCTAATTAGGACCATAAACAATAAATTAAATCAAGAGATGCTTTTGAAATCATTTGTGATGCAATTTTATAATTATTTATTGGAAATAAATACCGGACAAATTAATAAAAATGTAGGAAAATAATGAAAAAATACCAATTGATATTAATGCATGACTTTGAAAGTAATGCAATTTTAAAATATTTTTTGGGGAAAATTGGGTATCAAGAGCTGCCCTTCTTTACCCAGAAAGGATGAAAGAGTTGTCGGGTAAAGATATGATGGCCAATTTTGACTGAGCGAAATGGTTAGAGAGATTTAGGCCGCACCCTGGCTTCGGAGCTGCCTACATATCCCTTATTTTACAAGAAACAGGCCGTATTGGATTCCGGATTCATCAGCGAAGTATACCGATGAACTCATCACAAGAACAGACGCAATATCTAGGGCTAGATGAATGAATGGTTCTACGGGAGAGGTTAGGTTTGATATGGCTGGGAGAACTGGAGCGGGATCGCTCCTGCAGGGTAGCCGCTGCTTGCCGGGTTACCTGCAAAGAAGAATACCTCAAGTATATATTGTGCATAAATTTAAACATGATGCAGGCTCCCGTTGAACTATTACTGTTGTCTTTGGACGGTTATGGATGACATCCTTAGACCATGATGTCCTAGGCCATGAACTGTTTGATGAGAGATTCGCAGGCCATGAAATGATGTTCTTGGGCCATGAAGATGGTGCCTCTGAACTTTGATGCCTTTGAATAATGATATGCAAAATTGAGAGAGATCTTCAAGCCATGACATGGTGTCTTCCGACTATGAGGATGGTGTCGTTAGACTATGACGCCTTTGGACAGGTTAGTGATATTTCAGCCCATGAAATGCAGTAATATGAATTCCACAAGGCAGAGCTTAGTCTTGGGAAATAGAGGGCAGAGCTTAGCCCGAAAGAGAAGCGAAGTAAATAATGCTTGAGAGACAGCTCTTAGTCTCGGTGAAAAGCAAATTGGAGGCAGATCTTAGCATCATGCAAGTATGGAGACAGAGCTTAGTCTCATGCAGATATGTGGAAGGAAAAGATTAGCCTTATGCAGAATGAAGGCAGAGATTAGCCTTATGCAAGAGAAGGCAGAGATTAGCCTTATGCAAGATGGAAGGCAGAGATTAGCCTTATGCAAATGGAGGTAGAGCTTAACCTTATACAAATAGGAAGGCAGTGGTTAGCCTTATGCAGATGGAGGTAGAGCTTAACCTCATGCAGATAAGAAGGAAGCAGTTAGCCTTATGCAAATAAAGGCAGATATTAGCCTTATGCAAAATGAAGGCAGATATTTGCCTTATGCAAAAGATAAAATAGTAAATGACAGTATAATTCTTAGCTGGCAGCATGCTTTGATATTGTGATTGTTGTGTGCAATGTGACTACAGAGCATTTTTTGTTCGTGCTGATAGCAAATGTCGGCAAGTGCGATGGTTTCGAAGATTATGATTTTGAACATGTTCATTCTTTGTTCCTGCATCCAAAGAAAAATCGTGAGTTCTGTAGATGGGGGAGGTTGATTCGTGTCTCCGCTGGATTTACTTGCTTCGCTATGCTTGCTCTGATGATTCTGTTTGCGTCATCGGGGTAGCGTTTGCTAAACAGAGCTATATTTTGTAAATGTGCATGATTTTATAAAGACATAATAAAATATATTTTGAGAAATTTAGATGAACCGATTACCGTGACTTGGTTCAAAACATTTCAACCACTCATGCTACGAAATTTTGAGGGTCCTCCTCAAAATTCTACCCCAGTTAGATGGTTGACGATTCGGACCGTTGTACATGCTGCGATCGGTTGAACTTGCTTCAGAATTTTGAGGAAGACCCTCAAACTTCTGTCCCAGTTTCCAATTGCGGGGGAAATGAGATTTTTATTGAATTATGACCGAAGCCATAGGGCTTCCTACGTATCCCCTCTTAAATGGGAATCAGGTCAGGCGCAGTTCAATTCACATCATTGAAGAAAAGCATGGAAAGTTACACATAATATCTTTTGACTGCATCTGAATTGATTGTCTTTGGCCAAACTTCTCCGTCCATTTCTGCAAGTATGAGAGATTTTCCTGTCAATACTTGGTGATCCATATGCGGACCTCGCCAGTTGGGAGAAAATTTCCCTTTGGCTTCGTCTTGATGTGGAAAAATCTTCTTTAACACTAGTTGCCCCGGTGTGAACTGTCTTGGCTTGACTCTCTTGTTGAAGTATCTGGAAATTCTATTCTGATAAAGTTGACCATGACATATTACATTTATCCTTTTCCCATCTACGAGGGCTAACTGCTCGTAGCGGCCTTTTATCCATACTGCGTTGCTGAGCTCAGCTTCTTGTATGATTCTTAAGGAAGGGATCTCCACTTCGGCAGGGATAACAACTTCCGTACCATAAACCAGTAAATAAGGAGTTGCCTCAATTGATGTGCGGACTGTGGTGCGGTATCCCAGTAAGGCGAATGATAATTTTTCATGCCACTGTTTGTGCTTTTCTATCATTTTTCTCAATATCTTTTTGATGTTCTTGTTGGCGGCTTCCACAGCTCCATTCATCTATGGTCTATAGGCTGTGGAATTCTTGTGCTTGATTTTGAAAGTCTTGCACATGGCTTTCATCAGATCACTGTTGAGATTGGAGCTGTTGTCGGTAATGATTGAATCCGGAACCCCGAACTGACAAATGATACGGTCACGGACAAAGTCTTCCACGACCTTCTTAGTCACTGCTTTGTATGATTCCGCTTCGACCCATTTGGTGAAGTATTCAATAGCTACTAGGATGAACCTGTGCTTATTTGAGGCTATAGGCTCGATTGGTCCAATAAAGTCCATTCCCCAGGCGACGAACGGACAAGGTGAGCTTGTTGCATTGAGCTCATTTGGGGGTACCTTTATCATATCTGCATGTGCCTGACATTGATAGCATTTCCGGACATATTGGATGCAGTCCGTTTCCATGGTCATCCAGAAGTAACCGGCTCTGAGTATTTTCTTTGCTAAGACAAAGCCATTAATGTGTGGGCCACAGGTCCCAGCATGTATCTCTTCAAGTAGTCTGGAGGCTTCCTTTGCATCGACACGTCTTAATAATCCCAAGTCAGGAGTCCTTCTGTACAGGTTTCCTCCGCTGAGAAAGATATTGTTGGACAATCTCCAGAGCGTGCGTTTCTGAGTGTGATTTGCAAGCTCTGGGTACTCTCCCTTTGATAAATATCCCTGATGTCGTGGAACCATGGTCTCTCATCCGCTTCTTCTTCAATGTGGGCACAGTATGCCGGTTGGCTATGGATCTTTACTGGAATAGGATCAATGAAATTCGTATCTGGATGTTGTATCATGGATGATAGAGTGGCCAATGCATCGACAAATTCGTTCTGAATTTTGGGGACGTGCCAAAATTCTGTCTTTGTGAACCTTTTCCTCAATTCCTACACATGGTGCAGATATGGCAATATCTTGGAATTCTTGGTAGCCCATTCTCCTTGTACTTGGTGTATTAGCAGATCTAAGTCACTAATTACTAGAAACTCCTGGATACTAATGTCAATGGCCATATTGAGCCCTAAGATGCAGAACTCATATTCTGCCATATTGTTGGTACAGGGAAATCTGAGTTTGGCAGATACCGGGTAGTGTTAACCTGTTTCCGATATCAGGACAGCTCCAATGCCGACTCCTTTGAAATTGGCTGCTCCGTCGAAGAACATTCTCCACTCTTCATAGGATTTTGCAATGTCTTTACCTATGAATGCCACTTCTTCATCGGGAAAATACGTTCTCAGGGGTTCGTATTCTCCTCCCACGGGGTTCTCGACAAGATGATCTTCTAGTGCTTTCCCCTTGAACATTTTCTGAGTCACATAGACAATGTCGAATTCACTCAGCAGGATTTGTCATTTGGCCAGTTTGCCAGTGGGCATGGGCTTCTGAAAGATATATTTCAAGGGATCCATCCTTGATATGAGATATGTTGTGTGGGCACAGAAGTAATGCCTCAGCTTCTGGGCTACCCAGGTTAGAGCACACCAGGTACGTTCCAGTAGAGAATATCGTGCCTCATGTGGAGTGAACTTCTTACTCAGATAATAAATAACTTGTTCCTTTCTTCCTGTCTCGTCGTGTTGCCCCAGAACGCAGCCAAAAGTTCCATCTAATACCACAAGGTAGAGTAGCAAGGGTCTACCTGGCTCTGGCGGGACCAAGACTGGTGATGTTGACAAGTATTCCTTGATTCTGTCGAAAGATTTCTGACAATCATCGCTCCATTCAGTCGCAGCATCTTTCTTCAACAACTTGAAGATTAGTTCACATATAACAGTGGACTGGGCTATGAATCGGCTGATGTAGTTAAGGCGTCCCAGGAAACTCATCACATCTTTCGTGTTCTTTGGTGGTGGCAATTCTTGGATGGATTTGGCCTTTGATGGATCCAGTTCTATTCCTCGGCAGCTGATGGTGAACCTAAGCAATTTCCCATCAAGAACTCCAAACACACACTTTGTGGGGTTTAACTTCAAGTTGTACTTTCGCAGCCTGTTGAAGAATTTTCTCAAATCTGTTGTATGGTCAGTGGCTCTCTTGGACTTGATGATGATGTCATCCACATACACCTCAATTTCTTTATCTATCATATCATGGAATATAGTGGTCATAGCTCTCATATAGATGGCCCTAGCATTCTTTAAGCCGAATGACATCATCTTATAACAGTAGACCCCCCACGGCGTAATGAAAGCCATTTTCTCAGCGTCTCCCTCGTCCATTCAAATCTGGTGGTAACCAGAAAAACAACCCATGAACGATTGAAGTTCATGCTTTGCACAATTGTCAATCAAGATGTGTATTTTCGGGAGAGGAAAATCATCCTTCGGACTAGCCCGGTTAAGATGTCGGTAGTCGATGCAAACTCTGACCTTTCCATCTTTCTTGGGTACTGGCACGATGTTGGCTAACCTTGTCAGTTATTCAACTACCCTGAGAACCTTGGCGTTGAGTTGCTTGGTAACTTCCTCTTTGATTTTCAGACTCATATCAGGCTTAAATTGTAATGACCCAATCGGTCGTTTTGCATTATCGGACCCCGTTCCCCTAAATGAAACTTCCCATAGCGGCTTATTGTGATTTATGACTTGCGGGGGCGAGTGGTCCGGGATTCAGAAGTGTTTAGAGCAATATTGGAACACTTGGTTCCTCATGGTTGGTCTTTAAGACTAAGTTTGACTTCGGTCAACATTTTGGATAAATGACCTTAGAATCGAGTTTCGATGATTCCAGTAGCTTCGTATGATGATTCGGGACCTGGGCGTATGTTCAGAATGGGTTTCTGATGACCCGGGAGTGTTTCAGCGCCCAATATTGAAATAAGAGTTCCTTAAGTTCCTATTGTGGGTTGGGACGTGTTTTTGTGATATCGAGGTCCGAATGGAATTTTGAGACTAGGAAGAGTTCTGTTATGTCATTTATGACTTGCTTGCAAAATTTGGTGTCATTCCGAGTAGTATAGGTCGGTTCGGCGCGTTCTTGGTCCGGGGAGTAGATTCGACATGAGGTGAGTCTCCTTTCTAACCTTGTAAGAGGGAATTTTCCCTGTAGGTGATTATAAATAATTTCATGTCCTTATTTGTGGGGGCTATGCACGCACGAAGTGATGAGAGTCCGTGCGTAGCTACTACTATGTTATGTTGGGTAGTTCTAGGACTCACGAGCATGCTTATATGTGCCTTACATGTATTCCTAAATATATTTTGAGTTGCTTATTATCCTTGATTTGACATGGAATATTAGGAAGTTTTGTTCCATGATATATTGCTTAAGTTCTTACCTTAAAGAATAATCTCTGTTAATTCTTTAAAAATGGATAATTTTATGTATGTATGCGGCACCACGTCACATGTAGGATTCGTGAGCGGAATAGCCCTACTATTATGTCAACCACGTCGCATGTTCGATTCGGGAGCGGGGTAATAGATGCATCTATGGTTCGAGCCGTTCGACCCTCGGCAGTGCACATTTATTTTTGCCACGCTTCGGTCGTACGCTTCCGGCCTATTAAGTATGATTTACTGGGAATTTGTTGTAACTGTGTAAACTGTTTCACGTTAAAAAGGGAATCTAGTACATTATATGCTAGAGAGATTTGACATGCAAAGGTAATTACAACTATACTTGATAATTTATATCTTTAATGTTTCTACAACTGTTATGCCTGCCTAGTTCCTATTAAATCATGATATTTAGAAATGTTGACCCTAGTAGGTATCACGTCTACCTCTCGTCAATACTTCTTTGAGATTAGGCGGGATATTCACTGGGTACATATCTGTTTATGTACTCATACTACGCTTCTGTACTTAATTGTACAGGCCTCGAGGCAGGTGCATCTGGGTATTCATCCGGAGCTCGTCCCTGACGTGTATTTAGCATGGAATTCTTGGTGAGCTGCTTTCCTTGACGTATCTCTCTGGAAGCACCTTGGAGTTCTTCTTTTCTTTTGCTATGTCTATTTTTCTTCAGACAGTAGGGCAGACTTGTACTTTCTTTTGGATACTCGTTCTATTAGATTCCCGTAAACCTGTGACGCCAGTTCCTGGCATGCACATGTAGTGGATATTCTATTTTGTTGTGTTGTAAAAATTATTAGTGTTGATTACTATATTACTCACTTTGGTTGTCTAAGTCACTAATTTACTTCAAATTTATGTTTTTGAAAGAAAAACCTCTTAAGTATAGTGAATTGTTTATAAATTAAAAAGGGGATCACTAGTAAATTAAGGTTGGCTTGCCCGACCTCGGAGTTGGGCGCCATCGCGACCTAAATTGGGATTTGGGTCGTGAAGACATGGTATCAGAGCACTAGGTTCACGTAGGTCTCACAAGTCACGGGCAAACCTAGTAGAGTCTTGCGGATCGGTATGGAGACGTCTGTACTTATCTTCGGGAGGCTATGGGGTGTTAGGAAAAACTCTCCTTATTTTTATTTTATCGTGCAGTCAATGGTTTACTAAATGTCATTCTTCTATTCTTCCACAGATGGTGAGGACGCGTGCATCCGATATTCCAGACCCGGGAGGGGCCGGTATCCCTGTTGTTCGAGGTCGGGGGAGGCCACCGACCCGAGGTAGGGGACGAGGGCGTCCCCGAGCTATTCCAGGCATACCACCACCAGAGGACCCTACTATAGAGGAGCATGGTGAGGTGCTCCTAGCAGGTCCTGCTCTAATGGACTTTATGACGGCGCCAGGATTCCAGGAGATCATGGGTCGTATGATGCGGTTCATGGACACCATGTCCCAGGCCGGTTTATTCCAGTAGATCCTACCATATCTCAGGCGGGAGGGGGGGCCTAGACTCCTACCGCCCAGGCTGCAGGTCAGGAAGTAGCATTACATCATACCCCAGGTACACTGCCTGTGGGTGGAGCCTAGCCAGTAGCAGCAGCACCTGAGCTCAGACCAGCTGCGAACAACGATCCGCAAAAGTTACTGGATAGATGGACCCGATTTCACCCTCCTATCTTCGGGGTGAGAAGGGGTAGGATGACCAGGACTTTATTGATACGTGCAGGACAGACTGTACAACATGAGGATACTGGAGTCCTATGGAGTGGACTTCACTACTTTTCAGCTTGAGGGCAGGGCCCGCAGATGATGGCAATCTTATATCCTGGGTAGACCGGCAGGTTCCCCTTCTATCACTTGGGAGAAGTTCACTTAGCTGTTCCTGGACAGGTATATTCCACCCTCCTAGAGGGAAGAGCTGCGATATCAGTTTGAGCAGCTGGAGCAGGGACATATGCCAGTGATAGACTACAAGGCCAGGTTTTTTGAGTTGTCTCGTCATGCCCTTATGATACTTCTTACTGATGCTGAGAGAGTGCGAAGATTTGTAGCTGGGCTGCACTCAGGTATTAGGGCCAACATGGCCCGAGAGGTGGAGATGGGGACTCCTTATCAGCTTGTGGTCGAGATAGCTCGCCGGATTGAGGGTTATCGTTCGAGGGGCAGAGAGCAGAGTCAGCGGGATAAGAGAGCTAGATTTTCAGGAGATTTCAGAGGTGCCCCAACCAGGGGTAGAGGTCAGTTCGATAGAGGCCAGCCTAGCAGGCCTCCGTATTCAGCTCATCCTCCACCTTCCCGTGGTGCTCCAGTGAGGCCCTATTTCAGCGCCATGCCAGAGAATTCCTACCGTCCACCAGCCATTCAGGGTTACTCAGGTGGGTATTCCGGTCATCAGGGGTCTTCTAGTCCTTACTTCAGTGCCATGCCAGAGGGCTCTGACTGTCCCCCAGCTATCTAGGGTTCTTCTTCAGGTTAGCAGGACATGCCATCGGCGAGATGTTATGAGTGTGGGGATCCAGGCCCTATGAGGAGGACTTGTCCCAGGCTTCGGGGCAAGGCCATTCAGCAGAGCTATCAGACTACATTTTCAACACAGGCGGTTTGTCCACCCAGAGGTGGAGGGCAGACTGATAGAGGCCATCCCATAGGTGGACGCCAGGCAGGGGGAGCTTTGCCGGCCCATATTCATTCCAGCGGAGGTCAGTCATCCGGTGCTCCAGCTAGATTTTATGCCATTTCGGCCCAATCAGATGCAGTGGCCTCAAATGTTGTGATCACAGGTACTATTTCAGTAGGTGGTAGAGATGCATCAGTGTTATTTGATCCAGGATCCACCGATTCATATGTGTCAGCCTTATTTTCTTGTTTCCTGGATGTTCCTCGGGAGTCCTTGGGTACTCCTATTTATGTGTCCACCCCCATGGGTGATTCTGTGGTTGTAGACCGGATTTATCGGTCTTGTGTGATTTCATTTTGTGGGTTCGAGACCAGAGCGGACCTTCTATTGCTTGACATGGTTGATTTTGAGGTTTTTTTAGGCATGGATTGGTTATCTACTTATCATGCCGTGCTATATTTCCATGCCAAGATAGTTACCTTAGCCATGCCCGAGTCGCCTAGGCTGGAGTGGAGAGGTTCCTCAGTTAGTGCAGCCAGCCGGGTTGTTTCATTCCTGAAGGATCGACATATGGTCGAGAAGGGTTGTCTGGCCTATCTTTCTTATATGGGGGACATCACCGCCGAGTCTTCGACGATTGATTCCGTGCCAGTGGTTCGAGAGTTTGCTGATGTATTTCCTTCGGACCTTCCAAGCATGCCTACGGATCGTGATATTGATTTCTGCATTGATTTAGCTCCAGGCACCCAGCCTATACCTATTCCTCCGTACCGTATAGATCTGAAAGAGTTGAAAGAACAGCTTGAGGAGTTATTAGATAAAGGGTTCATCAGACCGAGTGTATCACCGTGGGGTGCTCCAGTTCTATTCATGAAGAAAAAGGATGGATCCATGCAAATGTGTATTGATTACCGCCAGTTGAACAAGGTTACCATTAAGAACAAGTATCCTTTGCCGCACATCGATGATTTGTTTGAACAGTTGCAGGGTGCTCGTGTGTTTTCTAAGATTGATTTGAGATCAGGGTATCATCAGTTGAGGATTCGGACTTCAGATGTCCGAAGACTGCTTTTCGTACAAGATATGGCCATTATGAGTTCCTGGTGATGTCCTTTGGCTTGACTAATGCCCCAACAACATTCATGGACTTGATGAATAGGGTGTTTAGGCCGTATATTGATTCCTTTGTCATTGTCTTCTTTGTTGACATTTTGATTTACTCACGTAGCCTGGGGGAGCACGAGCAACATTTGAGAGTTGTGCTCCAGACTTTGCGAGAATAGAAGCTATATGCTAAGTTCTCCAAGTGTGAGTTCTGGTTGGATTCCGTGGCATTTTTAGGGCATGTGGTATCCAGAGAGGGTATCAAGGTTGATCCTTAGAAGATGGAGGCAATTCAGAGTTGGTCGTGTCCTACCTCAGCCACAGAGATTAGGAGCTTTTTAGGCCTAGCAGGCTATTATCACCGATTTGTGGAGGGGTTCTCTTCTATTGCAGATCCATTGACTAAATTGACTCAGAAGAATTCCCCGTTCCGATGGTCTGACGAGTGTGAGGCGAGCTTTCAGAAGCTCAAGAAAGTATTGACCTCAGTACCAATTCTAGTATTGCCTTCCGGTTCTGGAATGTATACAATATATTGCGACACTTCACGCGTTGGATTGGGGTATGTATTGATGAAGGAGGGGAGAGTTACTGCTTATGCTTTGCACTAGCTGAAGGTTCTTGAGAAGAATTATCCTGTGCACAATTTGGAGTTGGCGGCGATTGTTCATGCTCTTAAGATTTGGAGGCATTACTTGTATGGAGTGTACTGTGAGGTTTATACAGACCACCGTAGCTTGCAGCACTTGTTCAAGTAGAAGGATCTTAATATGAGTCAGCATAGATGGCTTGAGTTGTTGAAGGATTATGATATTACGATTCTTTATCATTCGGGCAAGGAAAATGTGGTAGTAGAATGTTTTGAGAAGGAAGGCGGAGAGTATGGGTAACTTGGCTTATATTGCAGCAGAAGAGAGACCTCTAGACTTGGACATTCAGTCCTTGGCTAATCGCCTTGTGAGATTAGACCTTTCAGAGACTCGTCGAGTTCTTGCACATGTGGTTGCTCAGTCTTCGTTATTGGGGGGGATTAAGGCTTGGTAGTATGATGATCCATGTTTGGAAGAGCTACGAGAGACAGTGGTTCAAGGTAGGGCCAAGGAGGTTAAAATTGGTGAGGATGGTGTTCTGAGACTTCAGGGTTGCTTATGTGTTCCTAATGTTGATGGCCTGATGGAGAGGATTCTAGAGGAGGCACACAGTTCTCAGTATTCCGTTCATCCTGGTGCTACAGAGATGTATCGTGATTTGAAGCAGCATTATTGGTGGAGGCGGATGAAGAAGGACATTGTGGAGTATGTGGCTAGGTGTCTTAATTTCTAGTAGGTTAAGTATGAGCACCAGAGGCCAGGAGGCCTACTTCAACAGATGCCCATTCCTGAGCGCATCACTATGGACTTCGTGGTTGGGTTGCCTCGGACCTTGCGGAAGGTTGACACGGTTTGGGTCATTGTGGACAGGTTGACCAAATCGGCGTATTTCATTCCAGTGGCTACTACATATACTTCTGAGAGGTTGGCACATATCTACATTCGGGAGATAGTCCGGTTTCATGGTGTGCCGGTGTCCATTATATCAGATCGAGGTCCTCAGTTCACCTCGCACTTCTGATTGCATAGTGAGTTGAGTACCCAGATAGATCTCAGCACGGCGTTTCACCCTCAGACTGATGGTCAGTCGGAGCGTACAATTCAGATATTGAAGGAAATGCTCAGGGCATGTGTGATTGACTTCGGAGGTCAGTGGGACTAGTTCTTGCCTTTGGCCGAGTTTGCTTACAATAATAGTTATCAGTCCAGCATTGAGATGGCACCATTTTGAGGCTTTGTATGGTCGGCGATGTCGTTCTCCTATCGGGTGGTTTGATACTGGCGAGGCTAAGTTATATGGCACCGACCTGGTGAGGGATGCTTTAGAGAAAGTGAAGTTGATTCAGGAGAGGCTCCGCACAACACAGTCCAGATAGAAGAGTTACGTGGATCAAAGGGCGCGTGATGTATCATTTATGGAGGGAGATAGGGTCCTGTTGAAAGTCTCACCTATGAAGGGTATTATGAGGTTTGGGAAGAAGGGAAAACTAAGCTCGAGGTTTATAGGCCCCTTCGAGGTGTTGAGGCGAGTTGGGGAGGTTGCTTATGAGCTAGCCTTGCCTCCCAGTTTATCAGGAGTTCATCCAGTTTTTCATGTATCCATGCTCCGGAGGTACCATGCTGACATCTCTCACGTGGTTGATTTTAGAACTATTCATTTTGATGAGAGGTTGGGCTACGAGGAGTNGGCCAACCAGTTGAGGAGGCGACCTGGGAGTCCGAGGAGGACATGCGGAGCAGATATCCACACTTATTCAGCACTTCAGGTATGATTCTAGACCCGTTCGAGGATGAACGTTTGTTTAAAAGGTGGAAAATGTAACGACCCGACCAGTCATTTTACGTTATCGGACCCCGTTCCCCTAAATGAAACTTCCCATAATGGGTTATTGTGATTTATGACTTGCGGGGGCGGGTGGTCCGGGATTCAGAAGTGTTTAGAGAAATATTGGAACACTTGGTTCCTTCAAGTTGGCCTTTAAGGCCAAGTTTGACTTCGGTCAACATTTTGGGTAAACGACCTCAGAATCGAGTTTCGATGATTCCTGTAGCTTCGTATGATGATTCCGGACCTGGGCGTATGTTCGGAATGGGTTTCTGATGACCCGGGAGCGTTTCGGCACCCAATATTGAAATAAGAGTTCCTTAAGTTCCTATTATGGTTTGGGGGTATTTTTGTGATAACGAGGTCCGAATGGAATTTCGAGACCGGGAATAGTTCTGTTATGTCGTTTATGACTTTTTTGAAAAATTTGGTGTCATTTCGAGTAGTATAGGTCAGTTCGGCGCGTTCTTGGTCCGGGGAGTAGATTCGACACGAGCTGAGTCTCCTTTCTAACTTTGTAAGAGGGAGTTGTCCCCGTAGGTGATTATAAATAATTGCATGTCCTTATTTGCCGGGGCTACGCATGCACGAAGTGACGAGAGTCCGTGCGTAGCTACTACTATGTTATGTTGGGTAGTTCTAGGACTCACGAGCATGCTTATATGTGCCTTACATGTATTCCTAAACGTATTTTGAGTTTCTTATTATCCTTGATTTGGCATGAGAATATTAGGAAGTTGTGTTCCATGATATATTGCTTAAGTTCTTGCTTTAAAGAATAATCTCTATTAATTCCTTAAAAATGGATAATTTTATGTATGTATGCGGCACCACGGCACATGTATGATTCGTGAGCGGAATAGCCCTACTATTATGTCAACCGCGTCGCATGTTCGATTCGCGAGCGGGGTAATATATGCATCTATGTTTCGAGTCGTTCGACCCTCGGCAGTGCACATTTATTTTCGCGACGCTTCGGCCGTACGCTTCCGGCCTATTATGTGCTATATGATTTACTGGGAATTTGTTGTAACTATGTAAACTGTTTCATGTTAAAAAGGGAATCTAGTACATTATATGCTAGTGAGATTTGACATGCGAAGGTAATTACAACTATACTTGATAATTTATATCTTTGTGGTTTCTACGACTGTTATGTCTACCTAGTTCTTATTAAATCATGTTATTTAGAAATGTTGACCCTAGTAGGTATCACGTCTACCTCTCATCACTACTTCTTCGAGATTAGGCGGGATACTCACTGGGTACATATCTATTTATGTACTCTTTTGTACTGAATTGTACAGGCTCTGAGGCAGGTGCATCTGGGTATTCATCCGGAGCTCATCCCTGGCATGTATTTAGCGTGGACTTCTTGGTGAGATTCTTTCCTTGACGTATCTCTCTAGCAGCACCTTGGAGTTCTCCTTTTCTTTTGCTATGTCTGTATTAATTTTCTTCAGAAAGTAGGGCAAACTTGTACTTTCTTTTAGATACTCGTTCTATTAGATGCATGTAGACCTGTGACGCCAGTTCCTGGCATGCACATGTAGTGGATATTCTATTTTGTTGGGTTGTAATTATTAGTGTTGATTACTATATTACTCACTTTTGGTTGTCTAAGTCACTAATTTACTTTAAATTTATGTTTTTGAAAGAAAAACCCCTTTGGTTGTCTAAGTCACTAATTTACTTTAAATTTATGTTTTTGAAAGAAAAACCTCTTAAGTATGGTGAATTGTTTATAAATTAAAAAGGGGATCGCTAGTAAATTAAGGTTGGCTTGCCTGACATCAGAGTTAGGCGCCATCGCGACCTAAATTGGGATTTGGGTCGTGACATGAATTTTCTGAGCTTCTTCTTTACCGGAGGGCACATTGGATCGGTTGGTAACTTGTGAGCCACAATGGATGTACTTAGACCAGTCATGTCATCGTACGACCATGCAAATATGTCTTCATACTCTTTCAAGAATTGTGTGTATTCTACTTTCTCTAATGGCGATAGATAAATGCTGATGCGAGTTTCTTTGACAGTTTCTGAATCTCCTAGGTTGACTATCTCGGTTTCGTCCAGATTGGACTTAGGTCTATTTTAAAAATCCTCAACTTCTCTGATAATTTCATCGGGTATGGTATCTTCTTCCTCTGAAACACTGTCCTTTTGTTACATTGTCGCATTGCATGTCAGAGTCATTGGTTCATCAAGACAGGAAATAGTAATGCTGTAATATAAAATAATGAGAGAAATGATAATAAATGAATACAGATTTGCTGAAACATAAAAGTGATTTTTGAAAAGGAAATCATTAGCAAAATGAAATAAACAATGCTTGTTTAGCCTTGCTACCCCGGGACTCAATGGGCCTTGGATGGTCTGACAATCCAATTCTTGAGAAACGATCCCTTGCTCACAGCTTGGATGGTAGGGCCTTCCTCCTCCTCCTCCTCCTCCTCAAGAATAACACAACAGTCCATGTCACCATCTTCCAGGAATGGATCCTTCAAAGCTGCTAGAGTTTCTTCTTCTTCTAGCCCCCATATGATATCAGCTTCCAAATGTGGTATAGACTGTTCCAATGGATAGTAGGGACTGCGCCATGGTGGAGACCAGTCTCCGTACTCCTTCCAAGTGTATTTGTATCCCAGCCCAAAAGTGGTGACATGGTGCTTCAACTGTATTGGTTTGGGAATCCCCTAAAGATTTTTCCCGAGTCCTCTACCAGGCTCGTATCCACTCCAGTTCAGTATGCTTTCGATCTTACTGTCCCACCATTTGTCTTTATCCACTACATTGACCCGTTCAGTGTGGTCGTAGTTTTCTCTACCTAGCCTTCTTCTACCTTCAATCACCGGGATGGTCCGGCGACCACAGATAGGATTGCTTCCGTCTCCATGGTTGATCACTTCCTGGTGGTTCCATTCAAATTTTACCACCTTATGCAATGTTGATGCTACAGCCACAACGACATGTATCCATGGGCATCCCAATAATAGATTATAGGATGCCGACATGTCTATCACCTGAAATTCAATTTCAAACCATGTAGGTCCTATCTGTAGACAAAGACTGATTTCGCCGATGGTAGACCTCTGAGAACCGTCGAAAGCCTTTACATTCATAGATCCTTCATTGATCTCGTTTAGTCCCTTGCCCAATTTCTTGAGTGTTGTCAATGGACAGATGTTGAGGCTAGATCCACCGTCGATTAGAATCCTGGTGATGAAGTAGTCCTCACATTGCATAGTGATGTGTAGTGCTTTGTTATGACTTAGCCCTTCAGGAGAAAGCTCGTCCTCGTGGAAAGTGATCTTGTGACTCTCTAGTACTTGACCTACCATATTGGCCATTTCTCCACTAGTTATGTTATTTGGCACATATGCTTCGTTCAGCACTTTCATCAAAGCATTCCTGAGTGTCTCTGAATTTTGCAGCAATGATAGAATGGATATTTGGGCTAGAGTTTTGTTCAGCAGATCGATGACTGAGTATTCCCTGGCTTGCACCTTCATCCAAAGATCATCTGGGCATATCTCAATGACGGGTGGCCTGCTGGAAGCATTCTTGCTAGACTCTGCCAAGTGTTCAGGTGTATAGACCATGTCGGTCCTTGTCATCCCCTATGCAGCACCAGCTTCCTCTATCTTGACTTTACCTTTCCTTCTCGCTTCAGCCGTGTAATCCCAAGGTAAGGCCTTGTTGTTGAAATGTGGTGTGGTTGACACTGTCACTGTGATTGGTGCAACTACTTTCACTTCAAATGGAATGGGTGCCTTAGCATGCAGCATAACTTCAACCTCAAACGGCAAATGTGTGTTTGCAGGTGGTGCTATTTAAAACTTGAATGGGAGTGACACAGTTACCTCGCCGTCTCCGGATGGCTGAATCTGGACTATGATGGGATTAAGAGTGACTACTGGCTTCTTTGGGTCATCACCTTCTATGATTAACCTGATCGACCTCTCTAGGTCCCAATCTCCTTCTATCTCTATCATGTTGACACCCCTATGGTCTGGAAGCAAATTGTTGCGAACATTGGGAGCAACTTCTTTTGCCTGGATGACCTTGTTATCAATCATAGGCTGGACGTTATCTTTCAATGAGTGACATTCATCAATTGTATGCCCCTTCATGTCAGAATGCTATGCACGAGTCTTATTTGGATTGACCCATTGGAATGGATTTTCAGGGATTATAGTAGGGATAAGAGTGACATAACCAACATCTTTTAATCTTTAATACAGCTGGTCGATAGGTTCAACAATGGCAGTGTATTCTTTAGGAGGTCTGTGATCAAAGTTGGGTCGAGGTCTCGGGAAATTTTGGCGAGCAGGGGGTGACTGGAAGTGAGATGGCCGAGAGTTGTAAGTATGATAAACAAGAGTTGGTTGGGAATATCTGGGGGAAGTAGGCTGATATGTAGACGGTGGAGATGGTTGATATGTTGATGGAGGTGCTGACTGATAGCTGGGCGAGGGCGCTTGATAGGTGAGTGGGGAAGTTCGGTATACCAACGGGGATTTGGGTCCCTGTGAAACCCTTAATGTTCTTGCATCTTTCTTCTTGGATATACCACCAGATTGTAAGGCTTTATTGGTGTCCTGTAGGGCCTCAAAGTTAGTGACCATTCCACTCTTGATACCTTCTTCAATTCTCTCACCCAGCTTGATGATGTCAGAGAATTTGTGATTTTCAATCACCATTAGCCTCTCATAATACTGCGGGTCTTGTGTCCGGATGAGGAATTTGTTCATTTTCTCTTCCTCTAAGGTAGGCCTGACCTTGGCTACTTCAGATCTCCAGCGAGCGGCATACTCGCAAAAAGTTTCGGTGGGATTCTTTTTAAGTTTCTGGATGTAGAACACGTTTGGTGCATTCTCTGTATTGAACCTGAATCGGTCCATGAAGTCTGATGCCATACTTACCCAGTCGGATCACTTCTTAGGGTTTTGGCTGATGTACCAAGATAAAGCATCTCATGTGAGGCTTCCCATGAACAATTTCATGCGAATCTTCTCGTCTCTTCCTACTCCAACCAATTTATCACAATAGGTCCTCAGATGGACCCTGGAATCACCTGTACCATCAAACATTTCAAACTTAAGAGGTTTGTAACCCTCTGGTAGTTTAACATCGGGCTGTATATAGAGATCTTCGTAGTTCAACCCTTCAACTCCCTTGCTTTCTTCAACGCCCTGAACTCGACTACTTAGATTCTTGTGTTCCTCGGCCTAATTCTTAAAGAGCATATCCTTCTCACTGGATTCAGGTGTGTAAGCAATGTGTTGGGTGGAGTGAGGTAGAGCCTCCACATATATGGGGTTGTTCTGATGACCTGGTGTTTGAGCACAGAGGTGGTCACTTGTGGAGTCTTGTGGTTCAGGGATAATTAGCGGGGTATTTATTGGAGCGTGGAAAGTGTTGTGTTGGTGCTGTGGTGGGATAATTTGTTTTTTCGGTGGAGTTGTATGATGATGAGTTGTGGGAGGGTTCTGTTTGTTTGGGGTGTTCTGAGGAGGTATAGGATTTTGAGTGACATCTGGGACACTGAGTGAGAAGGATGAATTTGCCAAGTTCCGTACATGCTCAAGCTCCCCTTGGAGTTTCAACAACCTTTGCTCGAGTTGTGACATAACATCATTCTGAACCTGAGTACCTTGATTGTCAAAAGCTTTTGTTCGTTCCACTGGCGTTGTGTTTTCCTGTCTGATGTTTCCCAAATCTTCCATTTTGCCTTTGCCTTTGCCTTTAAGTGGACTAGGAGGAGGAGGATGTGGAGGACCCTGGATCTTGTGTGATATGATAATGATGCCAGAATGCACGAACCAACCTTTGGGGAGGGGAATAATCAAAAGAGAAAAAAAAACAAAAAATAAAAGGTAGCCAAGTCAGTGAGGATCATGAGAAAATATTGCAGTATTTAAACACATAGTGCAGGAATAAAAGCGCGTCCTAATTTGAGAGCCTCGTTGTGCCAGAGGTAGGCCTAGCGACAAGTTGATTTTGGAGAACTTAGATTCAAAAATTCCTCATTTCATTAATGTAAAATAGACGAGTCCAAAACGACACTAAAATAATGAGCAGGAAATAAATTCACTAATGGAACTTGGCCTTATTACATTGGTAAAAGCAATGAAAAGGAAACCTAGACTATTTAGTCCCCGAAGGACCTTCCCCAGGCTTGATTTTCTTGGTTCTTTCAATCAGGTTCCCCAGGTCGTGCATGCCCAACAATAGGTATACCCTTGCTAGATGCCCTTCTTTGTTTCCCTCAGCATTCTGGCAGTCGGCGACCCTTTTTCTTTTCTTTGCTTCTAGCTCGATCAGACCCTTCTCCAAATATTCCAACCTTTCACTAGATTTTATGGCCCTTTTCTTCCACTCATCGATCAGTTCCATATTAGTTTTGTGTTGCTCCAGAGGCTCGGCCTCGGACTCACGGACCCTTTTGCTTAGATTATTGTATTTCACCTGAGCCTCAGTCGCTTCGTCTATGACCCTGTTTCTGCTAATGCCTGGCTCAACTATCCCTGTTATTCTGTCTTCCAACCATGATAGGTAAAATCGTACATGCCCTGCGTGGTATATGTCGGGCTCGATGGTTTCCTTTTCTACAATATCCTTGAGATGCCACAAATGCTGAGCTTCACATTTGTACGGGATATTGTCGTCCTGAAAATCTGCCCTGTAATGACTGATTTTGGAGACTCGCGGTATAACTTGCTTTCTATCGCCTGTCTCATGACCCTGATAGGAACATAGGGATATATGCCCCTTAAATCAATCAACACCAGGTGCGGAGCGTACCTCAATCTGATGATAAATTCACTAGTAGGGAACCATTCGAACATCCATTGAACCTGGTCCTCGATCAAATTATCAAAAAACTGTGCCCATTCTATAGCATTTTCCGATTGAGCGAACCTATCAGGGATGTAGGTCATTCTCTTAGGGTGGTGGAAGGCTATATGATCATTCCACGCCATTCGTGGAAATTCCTGACGATATTGGCCTCTCTGGAGACACTCCAATAACCAAACTTGCAGTAGCAGGTTGCAACCCTCAAAGTGTTTGACCTCCTTCTGGCAGTGGTCCAAGGCTCGGTATATGTTTGCTATGATCATAGGGACAATGGTATATATTTTCCCTTCGATCCCTTCCATTAAGGTTTTGGCTACCATAGCCAGTCTAGTGTGAATTCGGTCTCCTTTACTTGGAAACACTATCAGACCCAGGAAGCAAACGACGAACACAAAAACTCTGCGGTGAATATGACCCAATGAAGTAATAGAGAACTCGTCGTGGAAGATACGATAGGATTTTATATGGCCGTATCGTTCATAGAGATAATCAAAAGGTATATAGGACTCTGTCAGGCACTCTAAACCATTGTTCTTCTTCAAACCCATCATTTTCAGGAACCCCCTAGCGGCATGGTTCTCCGGTACCAACAAACCTGGACTGTCCCAAGGTAATCCCGCAAACCCCCCTATCTCCTCCAAGAAGGGGGTCATTTCTATGTTGCCAAAATGGAACACAGACCTTTCTCTGTCCCAGAACATAGTGGCTGCTTTGATCAACATGTTGTTTGGTTGAATATCCAGTAAAGAGGGCAATTTCACGAGGACCCTCTTCACATGGTCTTTGTCACTGTGCGAGAGGTCTTCCCACCAATCCAGCAATAGTGGTGGTATTCTTTGGACCATGCCGAACCTGGGGACTTCATGCCTTATTTTCTGCAAAATAGAACCCTTGCCAGACTCGACTATTTATACACTTATTATTAGCATGCATACATTTAGTTCTCCAAATAAATGCACAGAATGTGACTGCGTCCGTTGGGATTATGAAAAACCTAGTGGACTTTTGGATAAGGTTGTCTTAAAGGGTTATCATGCGGAAGACACGTTAATCCGGCTAGATTTGACCATGATGCATGCACAATATAACAGAGTAAGGTTTCTATGAGGTTTTAGACTGGTATCCTCAAGCGGACAACTTGAGGGGGAAAGGCACGAACCGTCGACTGCACCGTTGATCAACTAGTTTTACCGCAAATAAGCTTTCCGAATTTAGGGGTGATTTAAAATGGAAGGGCGCAAACACTCATCAAGCGTTGCTATGGGATTTATATAGTCATGAGTGGAATATAATGTTGAGCATGATTTATGCAACAATAAATGATAAATAAAAGCATGTTGTCATGTATTTGCACGTTATGAAAGCGGTAAATACAACATTTATAATTGAAAAAGCAGTTACAAAGGAAAACAAAAAGAAACATGTTAGTTTTGATTCTGAAAGGAATAAATACTTGAAAGACATAAAAAATTAATGGCACATAAAGTGGGGAAGGGAAAGGTCGCAAGTATTAACAGAGTAAACACAAGTTCACAAAGCAGTTTGAAATGGTAAAAGCCTAGATATGTCCCCAGCAGAGTTGCCATGCTGTCGCGCCCCCCTCTTTCTTCCCCTTTTAGTTTGGTCAGGGTATTCGACATTATTGGGACAAATCTTTTACTTTTGGGAAAGGGATAAGGAATTGAAGAGTCGCCACCTAATGATTTTAAGGTGCGTTAGGGCACCTACTAAAGGTTATTTACAAACACAGATTATAAAAACTAGAGATAGGGTTAAGGCTTGAAATTACTTCAAGGGGAAGGTGTTAGGCACCCCTCGAAGTCCATAATTGTGGTTCCCGGCCAAACAAACTTTTTGGATTTTAAAACAGGTAGCACATAAGCAATAAAAGCACATAGGTAAATAAAGGTTTTCGAGAAGATTCGCAGTCTAAGCACACATATGTGCTAAATATTAAAAGATTTAGAGTCTAGGCACACATATAAAGTTTTGAAAGAATTATGATCTAAACACACATATGTAAGGGGTAGGGGGGTCCTAGGTTGTTTATCCTATAGGATCACATCAGTACAATTCCCGGTAATCACTCCTCAGAAGAGGGGATACACGTGACATTAGCGCACTGGATATCATATCCATGTCTACCCTTCCCACCCTTAGTGGTTATTAAGCGAGTTTATTTAACAACCTCTATGTGTGCTGTTACCATCCCTTCTTAATGGCCCTGGAGAAATTTAGGACCTCTAAATATAGGCAGTTCTAGATAGCAAACACAACCAAGCAGTGTTCTAGCTTTTAAAGATATTGATTACCTAAGGCTTTCCTAGGCGTGGGGTTGTGCGTAATAATTACCAGAATTGTTGAAAAATAGTTCAGAAGTTGTTTTACCTAAAAGCATGTTGTTCTAGGTGATACGATTATGCAGAGATTGTTACTAGTTTTATTAGGAGCAAGACAATTAGATGTGACACTGTTTCTACCTTATTCGTGAGTAAGTAGTAAACTAGGTGTGGTTAAGCAGATGTAAACGAAATCCTAGAGCATGGTAGCTAATATGCACAAAGAGTTACAGGGAGATGGAGACATGATATTGAATGCACAGGAGTAACAACTTTTATGTTAACGTTTTTTATTGTCCTAGGAGCAGGATTTCTAAGTGATAAATATAAAGCATGGATGAGATGCTGAAACAGTAAACATGAAATCCTAGGAACATGGTATCTAGTGCATGCTTGGCATGGTTTGAATGAACATATTGGTCCTAAAACATGGATTCTAATGCAGGTAGAAATAATGTAAAGCTTAAAACAGGATTTCTACCCGATGATGTTAACAGAACTATATGGCTACCCTCCCCACTTCACTAAACATCCCCAATAACTGTTTACAAATAATTATTACAAACCAGCTGAGTAAATTACATAAATAGATAAAGGAAAAGAAGAAGTTAAACTATAGGGAGCCTGAAAAACAGGCCCAGATTCCCAGGACCTCAAGTGCCCAAATGTTTCATAGTCTTTCTCATAGCCGGGTGTGTCATAGTTCCCTAAGGACCTCAAGGGATCCTGGGCAGTGCTCACACCCAGATTTCATAACCATAATTGAATAAGTGCAGTGTGGAAGGGCCAGCCCCTAGTGCATCAGAGTTTAGAGGGATTTCACAGTCATATACTGGAGGGGGCAGAATCTAAGGACCTAAGAGTAGAGTGAGAGTGCTTGACATAGTTTTGAAAAGGTTTTAATAGGAAAGACAGTGTTTGAAAAAGACTTAGTTGAAACAGTTTTATAAAATAGGAGAGTTGTTTAGTAAAAAATAGTTTTTGACAAGAGCAGGACAATTAACAAACAATAGACTAATCACAGCACAAACAGATTCAGCATATTCAAATCACAGTCCTTCATACAGGGGTGATGGGAATTTGGGACACATAAAGCACATAGTACACAGGAGCATAGAAGTTCTTGTAGGGGTTTTATGGGGATTAGGGGATAGCTAATGGTATCAACACGGCATGAATTTCAGAATCAACACAGAATCAGACAACTTAGGATACAAATTTCTTTGCAAAGAAATGTTCATACTAGAAACGAGGTAAACATAAGATAGGGTAGAGTCACATTGGGACATACTACTTGGGGATAACATATTCATAAGCATACTGATCCTAAGAGGGAGTGGGACATAACATAATATGCTAGATGAACAATGATGTATACATTTCAACTACATGTTGAACAACAAAACCATAGATAAAAACATATCAGAAACGTGATAAACTGAAGTAGTAAAAGAAACATGTTGGTTTTGAGACTTGAATTGAAATCAGAACATACCAGTAAAGAGATAGTAAATACAAAGTGAAGAGTAGGAGAGCACAATAATTAGCCTTGGCTTGCAGCCGGCTAATTCAGAACAGTAGTAAGTAACAAAGAAAGAAAGTGAGCAGAAAAGCTTTGAGTATGAGAGAGAATTTTTGAACTAATGTGTTCGTGTGTTTAGTGTCAATGAGAGAGAGCATATATAGTAGTTTGAAACTAGGTAGGATAAGGTAACAATCAAAATCAGGCAGTGATTGGGGAATCATAATCAATCAACATAAGATCAATATAAGTACTCCCTTCAATTAAGGAGTTAACTTTGAACGGTAATAGACATGCAATACATAAGGAAAGATACCATATGACTGGAAAATAACACAATAAGGAAATAATTTTTAGCACAGTACCAGTATAGAACATTTAATTGAGGCTAGGTTTAGAGGATTCTAATTAAGAAAATAACATGAGAATTAATTTGACAGCGTAGTCGACCATTAAATAAGGCAAGAAATAAACTAAGGTCGAAAAATCAGTAGGGAAATCATCATAAGGGACTAGTGAAAGTTATCAATCACATGGAATCAAAGGTTCAAATAGGAAATAATACTGTTAGGGGGAATCAACAAAAATTGCACCGAATAAACACATGATAAGCAAGGCAGAATGAAAGAATTAGAAACCTAATAGACGTGGTAAAGTAAAGATCATATAGAATCAAGGATTCAAACTGGAATATAGTACTAATAAACATAAACCTCTGAGAGTTAGCGAGGTAAGAACATGATAGGAAGAAATAGGCAGAATCAGAAACCCTAGTAAGTTGAACAGGGTGAAAATCACAAAAATACTCAGATTAATCGAAGCAGATTCAGATTCATAAGAATCAAACATGCAAACACGTTTGAGAGAACGAACAGTAAAGATAAACTCAGAACCCAAAGATTAAACCAAGAAACTTAGGGTTTTCAACATAATAAAATCATATAAAGGAAAAACTTAAACAAATCGTTTAAACACAGTGAAAATCACAGAATAACACTAAAGTCATAAGAAGAATCGTGTTTTTTAAAAAGGGATTAAGAACCCTAATTTGAAAATGAAGAGATTCTTTAGGAAAGTAGGAAAATCTTTAAGAAAACAGCAAAATACCTTAGAATATACCCAGATCTATTGTAGATCTAAGAAATCCAGTGTTAAAATTAGAGTTTCAAAGAGAGAACCCAAAGAGAGAGACAGAGAGTCGGCTTAGAAACCACAGGTTCTAGCCGGAGATTGGAGGATCTTACTCAGATGGCCATGGACTGCCTGAGAATGACATGAAAACCATGGGGGGTGAGTGAACCACCTTCTAGTTCCTTTGAGGACCTCAGGGCAGCAATAACCCGGTGTGGGAAGGAGCCATGGAGGCTGGGATGGTGGTGAGACCACCATAGTTACTGGCGAGCACGCAACCGGTGAGAGGAGATTAGGGTTTAGGTGGAGAGAGTTTGAGAGAGACTGGGAGGAGATGACGGCGGAGGAAAAATGGGAGAATAAGAGAATGAGGTTTTGGGGGTAGACTATTAGGTTAATTATGGTATGGATGAATCTGGTCCGTTGATCAAAATTGATCAACGACCACAATTTATTCAGACATTGGGTCGGGTAAGTTAATGGATTGGGCTTAGGTATTGGGTTGATTTAATTGGGTTTGGGTCTGGTTTAACTTAGGCTACAATTGAAATGAAATTAGGCTATTTGTTAAATACCCAATTCAAATTAATTAAAGTAATTTACAAAATAGCTAATAATTATAAAAAATGAATTTCATGCATAGAAAATAGTTTGAAATGATTATTTAGTATTTATAAGTACAAATGACTAATTTCTGGTAGAAAATAATGCAAAATTATATGTTTGGGCTATAATTGCTAAGTTATTGCAATTATAGCCAAAAGATGCCAATTTGGCTAATTATAAAATAACTGGGTCTAATTAGGACCATAAATAATAAATTAAATCAAGAGATGCTTTTGAAATCATTTGTGATGTAATTTTATAATTATTTATTGGAAATAAATATCGGACAAATTAATAAAAATGTAGGAAAATAATGAAAAAATACCAATTGCTATTAATGCATGACTTTGAAGGTTTATATGCAATTTTAAAATATCTTTTTGGAAAAATTAGGTATCAACACATATTATACCACCCGGGGAAGGCCAATGTAGTGGTCGACGCCTTGAGTCCCCGGGCGAAGAGTTTGGGGAGCTTGGCATATCTTCCAGCGGCTGAGAGGCCTTTAGACTTGGATGTTCAGTCTTTAGCCAGCCAGTTCATGAGGTTGTATATTTCAGAGCCTAGTCGGGTATTAACTTGTGTGGTTTCTCGATCTTTTCTTTATGACCGCATCAGAGAGCGCCAGTATGATAACCCCCCCCCCCCCCCCCCCCCCTTCTGGTTCTTCAGGACAGGGTCCGGCGAGGCGATTCCAGAGATGTGTCTATAGATGATGATGGCGTGATGAGGATGTAAGGGTGGATCTGTGTGCCCAATGTAGATGGGATTCAGGAGTTGATTCTAGAGGAGGCCCATAGCTCGCGGTACTCTATCCATCCAGGTGCCGCGAAGATGTACCAGGACCTGAGACAACATTATTGGTGGAGAATGATGAAAAAGGACATAGTGGAATGTGTGGCCAACTGTCTCAGTTGTCAGCAAGTTAAATATGAACATCAGAGACCAAGAGGATTACTTCAGCAGATTGAGCTTCCAGAGTGGAAGTGGGAGTGGATCACCATAGACTTTGTAGTTGGACTTCCACGGACTTTGAGAAAGTTCGATGCTATTTGGGTGATCGTGGATCGACTGACCAAGTCAGCTCATTTCATTCCGGGGCTGACCACTTATTCTTTAGAGAGGTTGGCTGAGATTTATATCAGAGAGATTGTCCGCCTTCATGGTATTCCAGTATCTATCATCTCAGACAGAGGTACATAGTTCACATCACGGTTCTGGAGAGCCTTACATCAGGATTTAGGCACCACGGTGGAGCTGAGCACAGTCTTTCGCCCTCAGACGGACGGGCAGTCCGAGCGCACGATTCAGATTCTTGAGGATATGCTCTGCGACTGTGTGATAGAGTTTAGAGGGTCATGGGACCAGTTCTTTCCACTCGCAGAGTTTTCCTACAACAACAGTTACCAGTCTAGTATTCAGATGGCACCGTATGAGGCTTTGTACGGTAGATGGTGCCGGTCCCCAGTGGGTTGGTTTGAGCCAGGTGAGGCCCGATTGTTGGGTATAGATTTAGTCCAGGATGCCCTGGACAAGGTGAAGGTGGTTCAAGAGAGACTTCGCACAGTCCAGTCCAGGCAGAAGAGTTATACGGACCGGAAGGTTCGCGAGTTGGCATTTATGACTGGTGATCGAGTTTTGCTGCGGGTATCGCCTATGAAAGGCGTCATGAGGTTCGGGAAGAAGGGCAAGCTGGGTCCGAGGTTCATTGGCCCATTTGAGATATTGTGGCGTGTTGGGGAGCTTGCTTATGAGCTTGCCTTTCCTCCTAGCCTAGTAGGAGTTCATCTGGTATTCCACGTGTCTATGCTCCGTAAGTATCATGAAGATCCGACTCTTGTATTGGATTTCAGCTTAGTCCAGTTGGACAAGGATCTATCTTATGTTGAGGAGCCAGTAGCCATTTTGGATAGGCAGGCCAGGAAGCTCAAATCTAAGAGCATTGCATCAGTAAAGGTCCAGTGGAGGGGTCAGTCGGTCGAGGAGGCGACTTGGGAGACCGAGCAGGACATGCGCAGCCAGTACCCTCATCTTTTTGCAGCTCAGGTATGTCCTTATACTCGTTCGAGGACGAACGATTATTTTAAGATGGGGAGGATGTAACGACCTGGCCGGTCGTTTTGAGAGCTAGAGCCCCGATCCCCTAATAAATGCTTTCCCCATGTTTGTTTTTGCTTTTGGGACTTGTCGGAGTGTTTAGCTGTGAAATTCAGAGAGTTTTGGGACACTTAATCCCTAATTATGAATTTAAGCCTTAGAAATCGGACCATAGTCGGAACATGTGAAGGCGGGTCCGGAATGGAATTTTGTCGCCTCTGTTAGCTCCGTTGATTGATTTTAGGGTTAGGAGCGCGTCCGGAATATGATTTCGAGGTCTGTAGTGGATTTAGGCTTGAATTGGCGAAAGTTGGAATTTCGGCGATTTTGGCCGATAGGTGAAATTTTGATATCGGACGCGGAATGGATTTATAGAAGTGGTTGTAGGTTCGTGGTGTCATTTGTGACCTGTGTGTCAAATTTAAAGTCAGTCGGACTAGTTTTGACGTGTTTCGGCATCATTGTGGATTTTGAAAATTTACCAAGTTCTTAGGCTTGAATTTATGTTTAATTATTGTTTTTGGTGTTATATGATGTGGTTTGAATTCTCGACTAAGTTCGAATGAGGTTGTAGGACTAGTTGGTGGTTTTGGTTGAGGTCTTAGGGGCCTCAGATGTGTTCCGGATGCTCAACGGGAAGATTTTTAGACTTAAGCTAATAGTTGAAGTTGTTGGTTCTGGTGTCTCGCACCTGCGGAAGGGGGAGCCGCAGGTGCGGACATGCATGTGCGATAAGGGGTTGCGCAGGTGAGGATTTTCCCAAGGCTGGCTGGATCCGCAGGTGCGGCTTGGAGTCTGCAGGTGCGGGACCGCAGATGTGGCGCAAATACCGTAGGTGCGGCCCCAACCCAATTAATGAGTTTTCGCACCTGCGATGCCTTTTCCGCAGGTGCGGCCCAATTGACCACAGAAGCGGAAATCGCTGGTCAAAAATAGGATAAATCGAGGGTTTGAGTTCATATTTTCTAAAATCAATTTAGAGCTCGGGAATTGGCGATTTTGTGAGGATTTTGAAGAGGAGATCAACAGGTAACGATTCCTAATCCTATTTCCCTTGTGTTTCATCAATATATAGTGAATTCTTCAACCTAATTAGGAAGAAATTGTGGGAAAATGTTTGAAAATGAGAGAAAGGTCCCCCAATTGAGAATCCAAGTTTTGAGTGAGAATTCAAAGTCGAATTTTGATGATTTTTTGGTTGAGTGTACTCGTGAGTGAATGGGTGTTCGAAATTTGTGACTTTCACTCGATTCCGAGTCGTGGGCCCGAGAGACTTTTTGGGGAATTTCCCTAATTTTGCGCTTTAGCTTCAAATTTAGTTATTAAACTAGCTGTTTGTAGTGATATTCACATTATGAAACTTATTTGAATAGATTCGGGTCATTCGGAGTTTAGTACTCATGACAAGAACGTGATTCCAGGTTGAATTGAGCAGTCGAGGTAAGTGGCTTGCCTAACTTTGTGTTGGGGACATCCTCTTTAGGATATGTGATGCTAAATGTTGTGTGGGCGCCGTGTACGTGAGGTGACGAGTACGTACACGGGCCGTTATTTCAAAAAATCTCATTTTTCCCTTACTAAAACATATATTGTTTTTCTCTTCTATGAACTTGCTCTCATATAATATATTGTTTAGTTTAGATTAGGAAAGCATGCTTACGTGCTTAATTGCCCACTTGATTTTCTGTGCGCCATGCTTAATTATGCCCTTATTTTCCTTATCTGTGATTAGTATAAACTGTGTAAATTCGATGTTATTCTTGTCATTAATCGTGCATAGCATATTTAAATTGGGACTACGTACGTATTCCGGGAGATCCTCATGTACTGCATATTTAAATTGGAACTACAGACGTATTCTGAAAGATCCCCCTGTACTGCATATTTACTTTGGGACTACGGACGTATTCCGGGAGATCCCCCTGTACTGCATATTTACTTTGGGACTACGGACGTATTCCGGGAGATCCCCCTGTACTGCATATTTATTTGGGACTACGGACGTATTCCGGGAGATCTCCTTGTACTGCATAATCATTTGGAACTACGGGACGGTATACCGGGAGATTCCACCTTGTGATATATATTGTGTTGAGCCGAGGAGTCTCTTTACTGTAGAACTTATATTGTTTTTATTAAAATGTACTGTATACACTACCTATCTTTGTACTTTTTAAAATTGATTTATATAGAAATCCAGTAGAGCCTTCACCTGACCTCGTCACTACTTGACTGGGGTTAGGCTTGGCACTTATTGGGTACCAAATGTGGTGTACTCATGCCCTTTTCTGCACATATTTTTCGTGTGCAGATCCAGGTACGAGCTATCAGCCTCCTGGTTAGTCGTTGCTGTTGATTCCAGGAGACTGCAAGGTATTTCTGCCGAATCCGCAGAATCCTTCGAGTCCCCTTCCATTCTTGTTTGTAGAGATTTTCTTATGTACTTTCCAGTTTTTGTTAGAGTTACAATAGTGTTAGAAGCTTGTGACTGTCTGTGACATTCCGGGTTGGAAAATTATATTTTGTATGAGCCGAGCGGCCAGTACGTTATTTATATAATTTCCCTTATCCCTTTTTTCTCTTGTGTTTTATTTCAATTTTCCCCTTTATAGTAGGCTTACCTAGTCGTAGCGACTATGTTCCATCACGATACTTGTGGAAGGTAAATCGGATCGTGATACATGCTTTGCAATATATTACAGATGAATTATTTTTTGTGAACTTCAAGTTCATATTATGTTATTCGAGGATCTAGATGTACAAATGATAATTCATTTCACGTAACTTTTTCTCAATTGTTTATCTTGTCTCCCCCTCATCTTAGAAAAACTAACTTGCATCCTCAAATTTGGAAGCTCATCTTTGTGTGTTAATGTGTTAATCAAAATATACACCGCACTTTAGTAATAATAAGATGAAATTATTTGGTTCCTGACCCTGAACCACTTGTGAGGGGAGAATGTAATATACTTCCGTATATAATGTATATCGAACTGATATAGATAACTTTGTTCTCATAAGTAAAAGTTTAGCTATTAAGTGGAGGCACTCAATAAATCATTTTACTATACCAACTGTGATGTAAACCAATTTATCAAAATAAACTGTCTTGAATAAAAAATCTAGAATAATTAAATTATTGAGCAAGTTACCTCGCAAACACCAGGTTGTGGGTTAGTAATAATCTCACATGTAACCATCTCGTAGATGCATCTTATGCGGTATACATGGTAGGTGAATGGACCCATATTCACCTTTTATATTTTCAGCATTCGTGGGATTCAATCCCAATTTTTAGTTGGTTTATTAATTAATGAGAACAAGCAACAAAATAGAATTCGTAAAGAACTTTCTAGTTCTTTAATATTTACCCATGTAAATTCTCTTTCATTTTTGCACATTATACTTAAATTGATATGGCTAAACCAATTATGTCAACTGAATAAATTATCAATATTTATAAAGTTCAGGTCTACACCATGACGTGTGCAATTATCAATAAACTCCAAGTTTATTATGATATGGGTTCTTATATCAATAAACATTCACTTTATTGTGGTATTTTTTTTTTTTTTTGTAGTACAAACTGGAGAATAAAGCGGGTAACTTTTCACATACATATTACCCCACTACGAGTTATAGTAATAGAAGATATTAAATATTTCCTTTATTTATAGACTCAATATAACCAACCGCTTTCGCGAATACTTTAGAAACTCAATAAGTTTCTTTGCGACTTACTACGACACAATTATTGATAATTAATTTATTTTTCTAAAGTAGTCTAATTGGCTCTTCAAGACCTTTCAATTAATTTTTTACTACCACATATTCATCAAAATCCATATAGTGAATATTTCTTTTAAGAAGAAAGTTATACAATTATGGTCATGGTTGATATCATCATAGGCAAGATATGTTAGCTCTATTACTTTTGCCCTGTAATAATCACATTGCTATAATATTTTGGCATAATCACAATAGGTACGTGATCAATGACCATTCATGCCATAATAATGAAATTATTTTCTTATTTCATCTCAAATCTCCTTTTAGAGGTGAGTGTGATATATTCACTACTACTAACACGTTCATATTCTTCCAAGAATGAATATGTATTCATAAATGAGATGTTGTAACATTCAAATCATGAATAGACTATAATCATCTATATGTGTTTTACAAAGTCTCATGTCAAATCGATGACAAATATTACTTTTAAAGAATGAAAGATTACTTTGAGAATTCTTATTATTCTCAATATCACAATTATGACGATTATAATTTCGTATATTTCCACGTCCACATCCATTGATGCCTTCACGGTAATAATTGTCTTTTTTCAGACTTATCATATATTGCTATCACATTCTCTTAAGGGGAATGAGAATTGAGCAAATTCAATGGGACGAGTTTCCACTTCTTTGCCCACAATCATACATGAATTTGATCATAGCAAGACATAGAAATTTTATCACTTCGGGTGATTATAATTTATTGCAAACTCTATAAGAGTTATAATCAAAGTATATTGTCTTTGCTTGCATTTAAAATCAAATTATTGAATTTCAAAAATTTAAAATAGAAAAATAAAATAAAATACTTACCTTAAATTCAAAATTTAATCACGAAGGAAGTTCATGGAACAATTGACAATTATTTAAACTTCTTAGATACATCAATTAAAGAATAAAAATGTTCCATATTTAGGGACAGAAGACCACTCTGTAATTGGTTCCACTAGGGCAAGTGAAGGTACTAGTTGGATGATCTTGAGGGTAACTGTAAGAAGTTGAACATCTATCCTTAAAGAACTTGGAATACTGGGTTGG
>ML411880.1:5220-104105 GCA_005239525.1 Nicotiana knightiana | reverse complement strand
CAACTCATGTCCCCGACTCTAACTCAAAACATTAATTAAATAAGCATGTTGTAAATCGCGGGTACATTTCATGTGGCGTGGTTTGCAACGTGTCCAAAAATAACAAGTGCACGTCAATCGTGACTTGTATTAAAATAATTCCATGAATATTAAAAAGCGGATAAAAAGTAAAAGCACAATAGGTTTAAAACATATAAATAATTAGATAATTAGGCCAAATATTAATAGTTAAGCGACCATGCTAAAACCACGGAACTCGGGAATGCCTAACACCTTCTCCCGGGTTAACAGAATTCCTTACTCAGATCTCTGGCCGCAGACAAATCAAAACAGAGTCAAAATTTCCCCGGTTTGGGATTTCAATAAAATAAATGGTGTCCCGGAACACCGTAAAAAATCCGGGTGGCGACTCTGAGACTAACAAATAAATCCCAAATCCGCATAATGTCAATTAAATTGGAAAAACTCCCGTATCCAATCCCGTGTCGGAAAAAGGAGGTGTGACACATGGGGTCGGTTGTACTGATACTACACTCTGCACACTTTTGTGCAGATCCAGGTACCAGCCAACAATAGATATTTTTAGTAGCAACCATCCATTATCCGGAGACACGAGGTATATCTGCCGGCGTTCGTAGATCCCAGGAGTCTTCTCTTAGTTTGTAGAGGCTTTTTTATATTTTCTCAAATCAATTATATTATTTCGTTCAGCACATTAGTAGTTCGTTAATTGTGTCACCAGACCCTGGGGTAGTCTTAGAGTTATTTCTATAATTAGTTCGTAGCTCGGTTTATTTAGTTGTTTATCATTTTCTATTTGGAGTTATTCATTTCAAACCATTAGATTAAGTTACTTTAAATTTATTCTATTATGTCTAAAGGGATAATCAAAGGAAAATAGCTAATTGAACTCTAACATTGGCTTGCCTAGCAAGTGTGATATTAGGCGCCATCACGATCTCTAAGGTTGAGAATTTGGGTCGTGACAGAAAGTCTTATCTCTGATGAAGTAACAATCAATCTCAATGTGTTTAGTTCTCTCATGGAACATCGGAGTTGATGCAATATGAAGGGCAGCTTGATTATTGCACACAAGTTCTATCCGACTGATTTCACCAAATTTCAACTCCTTGAGCTATTATTTGGTCCAGACTAGCTCACATGTTGCCATAGCCATTTCTCGATATTCTGCTCTGCACTAAACCGTGCAACTACATTCTGTTTCTTGCTCTACCAAGACACTAAATTTCCTCCTACTAAAACACAATATCCAAACGTAGAACTCTATCAAAAGGTGATCTTGCCCAATCATCATCTGAGTATCCAACGATTTGCTCATGACAGTAACCCTTTGCCTGTATTCGGTTTTATACACCGAATGATGCGGACAACTGCATCCTAATGACTATCACATGGAGAATTCATAAACTAACTTACAACGTTCACAGGATAAGAAATATCGGGTCTAGTCATTGTGAGATAATTTAATATACCAACCAACCACCTATAGCTTGTAGGATCGCTAAGCGGCTCCTCCTGTCCTGGCAGAAGTTTAGAATTCGGATCCATCAGAGTGTCAACAGGTCTGTAACCTATCATCCCTGTCTCCTCAAGAATGTCTAAGGCATATTTTCTTTTAGAAATAATAATACCCGAGCTAGAGCAATTCCAATACCTAGAAATTACTTCAATCTGCCTAGATCCTTAGTTTGGAAGTGCTGGAAGAGATGCTGCTTCAGATTGGTAATACTATCTTGATCATTTCCAATAATAACAATATCATCAACATAGACTACCGGATAAATATAGAGACTTGAAGCAGAGTACTGATAAAACACAGAGTGATCAGCTTCACTACGAGTCATGCAAAACTCTTGGATAACTGTGTTGAACTTATCAAACCGGGGTCGAGGAGACTGCTTTAGACCATCAAGTGACCGATACAAGCGACATAAAAGGTAAGGAGACTCCCCCTGAGCAACAAAATCAGGTGGTTGCTCCATATAAACCTCATCCTCAAGATCACCTTGAAGAAATGCATTCTTAATGTCCAGCTGATAGAGAGGGCAATGACGAACCACAACCATGGATAGAAAAAGGCGGACTGATGCGACCTAACCCACGGGAGAGAAGGTATCACTGTAATCAAGCCCAATTATCTAAGTATATCCTCTGGTAACAAGATTGGCCTTAAGTCGATCAACCTGGTTATTGGGACCAACTTTGACTGCATAAACCCAACGATAACCAATAATAGATTTACCTGAAGTAAGAGGAACAAGATCCCAAGTACCACTAGTATGTAAAACAAACATCTTGTCACTCATAGCCTGTCGCCATCCTGGATGAGACAACGCTTCACCTGTAGACTTAGGGACGGAAACCAAGGACAAAGAAGATATAAAAGCATAATGGGGAGATGATAGACGATGATAACATAAACTGACATAATGGGGATTAGGATTAAGTGTGGTCCGTATACCTTTCCAAAGTGCAATCGGTGTACTAGGAAGAGACAAGTCCGCAGTAGGAGCAGGGTCAGGTGCAGGATGAGAACCAGTTGGGCCTGATATAGGGCGCGAATGACGGTGATAAGTCAAGAGTGGTGTTCCTGTGGCTGGGGATCTAGGAGGAACAACAGTAGACTCCTTAACGGTTGGTATGGGTGAAACTTCTGTGGTCGAAGGTGGAGGGGTAGCTATAGTAAACTCCTCAAAGGTCGGTATAGGTAAGACCTCAGATATGTCATGGTGGTCAGCAGAAGTAAAGAAAAGTTTTAGACTCAAAAAATATGATGTCGGATGACATAAGGTACCTATGAAGATCAGGGGAATAACAACGATATCCCTTCTGAACACGAGAATAACCAAGGAATACACACTTGAGAGCACGAGGAGCTAACTTATCTTTCCCAAGGGCTAAGTTATGAACAAAACACGTGCTCCCCAAAACACTAGGTGAAAGAGAGAATAAGGGTGACTAGGGAAACAATACTGAATGCAGAATATGATCCTTGATGGGAGATGAATGCGTCCGAATAAAAAAACAACAATCTGTGAGAACTGCAATGCCCCAAAAATGCAACGGAATGCGAGATTCAATTAGAAGTGTGCGAGCGGTCTCAATAAGGTACCTATTCCTTCTCTCAGCAACCCATTTTATTGAGGGGTATAAGGACACGATGTATGATGAATAATTCCTTGAGAAAGAATTTTCATTATATTCTTCTTTAGATAAAGAAAATCCCTGGTTACCTGTAGTCTCGGTATGAGCAATGTAAGCATTTTTGGGTGGACGACCATGTAAGGAAAAACACATTTCACGAGTGTGTCCAAGATTTTGACAATAAGAACACTTGGGTATAGATCTTCCAAAACGACCTCCTCCTCGTCTATTCTCTGTAGTTTGAGACGCCCGAACATCCACTGTTTGGGATGCGAGAACAGAGGAATCAAGTATCTGTGATGAGATCACTGGGTGACTTGGTGCTGCGGCAAGGTTGCGTAATCAAGAGAATAATTTATCAACTGTGGGGGATAGTCGGACTAGCCAAAATCTGGCCGCGTACTGAATCAGGATCATTAAGAATAAGAACTAGAAACATCTTCTGTCGCAGCTCTTGTTGTTTTTTAACACAATCAGAAACTGACATCAACTTCTCAAATTCCTCCATGTCTGCCTGTACTTGACCCAAGTAAGTAGATATATCTAATTCCTGCTTCTTTAAGTTTGTCATCCGCGATATCACATCATAGAAGTGAGATATGTCATTAGTGTATAAGGTACAAGCCTTTGCCAAAACCAAATAACATGTCTGGAATGGACGAAACAAGGGCATGAACTTGGAATCAATAGATTGCCACAAGATGCTACATAACTGAGCATCGATATTTGCCCAAGGTGATATCGCCTTTTCATCTCCTTCGCTAGACTGTTTGACTAGATGATCTTGAACATCTTGACCTTTACACCACAACTCGGTAGATGAAGCGCAATCTAAGTAGTTTGAACTTCCCATTAAAGGTTCCGAGGTTATAATAACATTAGAGCTTCCAGAACTCATGTTTCTAGACCCAAAAACATCAAATGTCAAAGACATCATAGCAAATTATTACCAAATAAGAGAAATAATCAACTGTAATCCACTGAAACAGAGTAAGGAAACACAAGCGATCCGACTGTTCAACTGGAACTTTTTCAAAATCTGGCCGAAACTGGGATCACGCGCCGGCACATGGGTCAGATCTTGCCGAAAAATTTCTTCCTTTTCCGGCGTGTGAGGGCGCGTGGACGCGTATTTTCCGGTGGGGTTGACTTGGTTGTCACGACCCAAATTTAACCTAGTCGTGGTGGCACCTATCATGGTACTAGGAAAACTAACACATATCCAAACAAATTGGTATTTTTCCTTTTAAAGATAATTTCAAAGCTATTTAATATAAACCTTCATAAAGGAGTTCAAATCAAAACAAAAGTGCGGAAAAGAAAAGCCCGACATCGTGGTGTACTAGTCATGAGAAACTACTATTACTGTCTGTAAATATCAAGACTAACATAGTCTGCAATTAATCAAGTACAACTAAGGGAAGATAAAGAAGGAGGCAAGCAGGCTGCGATCGCCTGGAAGCTACCTTGTTAACTCCGAGAATCTGCGTCAGGAATAATCAACAGCATCTACCGGGTTCAGAAACGCTTGGATCTGCACACAAGGTGCAGGAAGTAACGTGAGTACGCCAACTCAGTAAGTAACAATAGTAAATAAAGATTGAGAAGTAGTGACGAACAATAATGCAAGTAAAGTTCATATCACAAAAACTCAGTAAAATACGACATGCTTTTAAAACCAGAGTTATAAATCAATTCAGCTCGTTTAAATCTAGTTCCAGTAAAAATCATTTAAAACATCTTTCAACAGTTTTTAAACAAAGGCTCAATGCAAAGGTGAGCAAAAATGATAAAATAAAAAACAACCCCTCGAGCAAACATAACTCATATACATCCCCTCGGGCAAATCTCACAATCACTCATATACAGCCCCTCGGGAAAACCTCACCATCACTCATGCCTCCCAGTCACTCAGCACTCGGCACTCGCACTCAGTAGGTACATGTGCTCACTGGGGGTGTGTACAGACTCCGGAGGGGCTCCTTTTGCCCAAGTGCTATATCAAGCCAATCATGGCATAAATCAATGAGGCCCTCGACCTATATCAAACATCCTGCGGCGTGTAGCCCAATCCCATAAATATCCTCACAAATCAGGTCCTCAATCTCACTCAGTCATAAAGCTCTCCAGCCCCTCGGGATCTCAAAATCAAAGTATTCAGCCAAATAACATTACATGATCCATCAAAATAGAGTAATAGAGGCTGAGCTATGCAGTAAATATGTATGAAATGACTGAGTATAGATTTTCAATAAAAAACAATGAGAGAATAGCAAGAAAAGACCTCTAAGGGTGCAAACAACACTGGCATAATGCCTAAACATGGCATCTAACCCAATTTACAGAAATTCTTTCTAAAACACAAAAGTATCAGATAGTTTCAACAAAATAAGCAATATTACAGTTGCTATGGGACAGACCAAGTCACAATCCCTAACGGTGCACATCAACACGCCCGTTACCTAGCATGTGCGTCACCTTAAAATAGTCACATGAAACAAAATCCGGAGTTTCATACCCTCATGACTAGATTTACAATCGTTACTTACCTCTAACCGATCAAATCCCAAATTCACGATGCTCTTGCCCCTCGATTCAGCCTCCAAATGATCTGAATCTATTCACAATCGGTACAATACCATCAATTTATGCTAAAGGAATGAATTCCACAAGAAAAACTATATTAGACCCCAAACTCGAAATCGGCTCAAACTCGGCCCACGGGCCCACATCTCGAAATTTGACAAAATTAATAAACTAGAAATCCCATTCATTCACGATTCCATACGTACAAAATTTATCAAAATCCGACACCATTTGATCCCTCAAATCCTCCCATCAAACTCTCCAAAATCCCAAGCCCTAACCCCTCATTTGCACCCCTAATTTCCACTAATTAATTGATAATAAAACAAGAAAACACCATAGATAGGAGTATTAGAGCTCAAGAAACTTACCTCAATGAAAACCCCTTGAATCTCCCTTCAAATTTACTCCAAAGCTCCAAAACCTGACTTGAAAATGGTGGAAATGGACCAAAATTCGCGAAGTGTTCTTTTTATACTTTCTGCCCAAGGCTTTCGCACCTGCGGCCAAATATCCGCTCCTGCGGAACCGCACCTGCGACAACCACTTAAGTCCTAACATTCCGCACCTGCGCCCAAGGTTTCGCACCTGTGGGCACGCTCCTACACAACACTTCCGCTTCTGCTGAACCAACTCAACTCTTCCTTTCTGCATTTGCGCTCATGGCCTCGCACCAGCGGGCTCGCAGATGCGGCCAATCCTTCGCACCTGCGTTCCCAGCCTTGGCCTTCCATTTTCTCATCTGCGGCTACCCAAGCGCACCTGCGACCTTGCACCTGCATCTCCCCATCCACAGGTGCGGAAAACACCAGCAACTTCAGAAACCAACAAAAACAACTATCTCCCAACACCAATAATCAATCCGTTAACCACTCGAAACTCACCCGAGGCCCTCGGGACCTAAATCAGTCACACTAACAATTCATATATCAACGTACGAACTTAGTCGAACCTTCAGAACACTCAAAACAACATCAAAACACCAAATTACCCTCGGATTCAAGCCTAAGAACTAAAATTTCAAATTCCGGAAATGACGCCGAAACCTACCAAACCACGTCCGAATAACCTCACATTTTACACACACTCCAATAATGACACTACGAACCTACTCCAACTTTCAGAATTCCATTCTGACCCCGATATCATATTTTCCACTGCCGACCAAAATTGCCAAATTTCCAACTTTCGTCAATTCAAGCCTAATTCTACCACGGACCTCCAAATCACATTCCGGACGCGTTCCTATCTCCAAAATCACCTAACGGAGCTAAACAAACCACAAAAATCCAAATACAAGATCATTTACACATATGTCAACATCCAATCGACTTTTCCAACTTAAGCTTTTAAATAGGAGACTAAGTGTCTCATTCCACACCGAAACTACTTCGGACCGAATCAACCAACCCAATACAATACAATACAACTGAATAACACATAAAGAAATAGAAACGGGGAATAAAGGCTATAACTCTCGAAACTACCGGTCGGGTTGTTACATCCTCCCCCTCTTAAACAAACGTTCGTCCTGAAATGAGTCTAGAAACATACATAGAGTCTCAAATAGGTTTGGATATATGCTCTGCATGTTCCGCTCGGTCTCCCAGGTGGCCTCCTCCACAGGATGACCTCTCCATTGTACCTTCATTGAAGCTATGTTCGACCTCAACTTTCGAACCTGCCAATCCAAAATAGCCACCAGCTCCACATCATAAGTCATATCACCCTCCAACTGAACCGTGCTGAAGTCCAAAACATGGGACAGTCGCCAACATACTTCCGGAGCATGGAAACATGAAATACCGGGTGCACACTCGACAAACGGGGTAGCAAGGCGAGCTTATAAGCTACCTCCCCTATCCTCTAAAGCACCTCAAATGGCCCATTAAACCGGGGGCTCAACTTGCCCCTCTTCCCAAACCTCATAACACCCTTCATGGGTGATACCTTCAGCAAAACCTTCTCCCCAACCATAAAGGACATATCACGGACCTTCCCGTCCGCATATCTCTTCTACCTAGACTGCACCGTGTGAAGCCGGTCCTGAATCAATTACAACTTATCTAATGCATCCTGAACCATGTATGTACCCAAAAGCCTAGCCTCACCCGGCTCAAACCATCCTACCGATGATCTACACCTCCTCCCATATAAAGCCTCATAGGGAGCCATCTGAATACTCAAATGATAACTGTTCTTATGCAAACTCCGCAAGCGGCAGAAACTGGTCCCATGAACCACCAAAGTCAATGAAACAAGCGTGCAACATGTCCTCCAATATCTAATAGTGCGCTCGGACTGCCCATCTGTCTGAGGGTGAAAAGCTATGCTCAAATCAACCTGAGTACCCAACTCTCGCTGCACGGCCCTCCAAAACTGCAATGTAAACTGAGTACCTTTATTGAAATGATGGAAACTAGGACACCATGCAGGCGAATAGTCTCTCAAATATAAATCTGAGCCAACCACTCTGAAGTATAAGTAGTACCAACAGGAATGAAGTGCATAGACTTGGTAAGACGATCCACAATAACCCAAATAGCATCGAACTTCCTCGAAGTCTGTGGGAGCCCAACTACAAAGTCCATGGTGATTCGCTCCCACTTTCACTCTAAGATCTCTAATCTCTAAAGCAAGCACCCGATCTCTGATGCTCATACTTAACCTGCTGACAGTTGAGACACCGAGCTACCAATCCCACTATATCCTTCTTCATCTGCCTCCACCAATAATGCTGTCTCAAATCTTGGTACATCTTCGCGGCACCCGGATGGATGGAATACCGGGAGCTGTGGTCCTCTTCAAGAATCAACTCCCGAAGCCCATCCACATTGGGCAGACATATCCGGCCCTGCATCCTCAACCGTCATCACCAATAGTCACATCTCTAGCATCACCTCGCCGGACCCTGTCCTGAAGAACGAGCAAGTGGGGGTCATCATATTGACGCTCCCTGATGCAGTCATAAAGAGAAGACCTGGAGACCACACAAGCTAATACACGAATCGGCTCCGAAATATCCAATATCACAAGCTGGCCCCCTAAGGCTTGAATATCTAATGCCAAGGGTCCCTCTACTGCCGGAAGGTGCTAAACTCCCCAAAATCTCCGCCCGACGACTCAAAGCATCGGTCACCATATTGGCCTTCCTCGGATGGTATAAAATAGTGATATCATAGTCCTTAAGAAGCTCCAACTATCTTCACTGATGCAAATTAAGATACTTCTTCTTAAACACATGCTGCAGACTCCGGTGATCAGTATAGATCTCACAATGAACCCCGTACAAATAATGACGCCAAATCTTCAAGGCATGAATAATGGCTGCTAACTCGAGATCATGGAAAATATAGTTCTTTTCATGGGTCTTTAACTAGCGAGAGGCATAGGAAATCACCCTACCCTCTTGCATCAGAACACATCCAATGCCTATCCTTGAAGCATCACAATACACGGTGTAAGAACCTGAAGCTGATGGCAAAACTAACACTGGAGCTGTGGTCAAGGCAGTCTTAAGCTTCTGAAAGCTCTCCCCACACTCATCCGACCACCTGAATGGAGCACCCTTTTGGGTCAATTTGGTCAAGGGCGATGAAATAGACAAAAATCCCTCCACAATGCGATAGTAATAACCCGCTGTCACGACCCTTTTTCCTCTCCTTTCGGATTAGTCAGGGTTTTTGACGTTATTGGGACAACTCATTTCCTTTTGGGAAAAGGGATGTGAAGGACTTGAAGAGTCACCACCTAACGAATTAAGGTGCATTAGGGAACCTATTAAGGGTTATAATAACACTAATTGAATAACAAGTGATTGGGTAAGGGCTTGAAATTACTCCAAGGGGAAGGTGTTAGGCACCCATCAGAGTCCACAACTGTAGTTCTCGGCCAAACAAACTTTGTGAATTTTAGCAAGAAGCAAATAAGCAGTCAAGTATACACATGGAAACAAGTAATGGTTGTGAAAAGATTTGCAGCCTAAGCATACATATGTATGGAATAAAGGGGTCCTAAGTTGTTTATACTATAGGATTACATCAATGCAATGCCCTGTAATCACTCCTCAGTGAAGGGCTACACGTGGCATTAGCGCACAGGTCATCATATCCTTATCTACCCTTTACCCCACCCTTAGCAGTTATTAAGAGAATTTAATTAGCGATCTCTATGCGTGCTGTTACCCGTCCTTCTTAAGGGTCCTGGAGAAATTTAGGACCTCTAAGTATAGGTAGTTTTAGACAGACCCCTAAGGTTTTAGAAGGATAAAATTCTAAGCGACATGCAAGAACAAATAGGACTGATCAGATAAATGCAGGAAAGCAGTTATGAGGCCCAGATTTACCTCCACAAGTAATGCACATAATCATCACGTCTCAAACATCAACAAAAGGCAGTTTCATTAGGCAGGGACAGGGTGTCTAAGTGAATGCCAATGCACAGAAATATGCAGCTTTATTTTTTATAAACACAGGAGCAGGGGCCTAATAAGTGTTCCTACTGATTTTTAAGCCTGTTAACCTTTAGAAAGTTCAGAAGTTGTTTTTGCCTAAAAGCATGCTGTTTTAGATGTCACGAAGGTGCATGAATTGTTTCCAGTTTTATCTAAAACAAGATAATCATATGTGAGATTGTTTATACCTTTTCCATGCATCAATAGTTAAAACTAGGCGTGGTTAAGAAAATGCAAACGGAGTGCCTAATACATGATTTCTAAATGCATAGAAACGACAGTTTTATGTCAATGATCCTTAAATTAACAGAATTCCTAAAGTATGATTTTTAAATTCACAAAAAGGATTACAGAATGATCGAAACATGATTTTTGAATGCACAAGAGTAACAACTTTTATGTTAACGTTGTTTATTGTCCTAGGAGCAGGATTACTAAGTGATAAACATAAAGCATGGATGAGATGCTGAAACCGTAGACATGAAATCCTAGGAACATGATATCTAGTGCATGCTTGCATGATTTGAATGAATATGTTGGTCCTAAAACATGGATTCTAATGCAGATAGAAATAATGTAAAGCTTAAAACATGCTTCCTACCCGATGATATTAACAGAACTATATAGCTACCCTCCCCATTTCACTAGCCATCCCCAATATCTGTTTACAATAATTTTACAAACCAATAGCTGAATGAATTACATAAATAGATAGGAAAGAAGAAGTAAATTATAGGGAGCCTGAAGCAGGCCCAAATGTACTCTGAGGATACCAAATGTTCATAACCTCAACTGTCAGAGTTTCATAATTTTTCTTATGTCCAGGTGTATCAGAGTTCCCTAAGGACCTCAAGGATCCGGGGCAGTGCTCACACCCAGATTTCATAACCAGAAATGAATAAGTACAGTGTGGAAGAGCCAGCCCCAGTGCATCAACGTTCAGAGGGATCTCACAAGAATCCCAAGGCAGTCACACACTGGAGGGGCAGAACCTAAGGACCTAAGAGTAGAGTGAGAGTGCTTGACATAGTTTTGAAAAGGTTTTCATATGAAAGAAGTATTTGAAAAAAAAGACTCAGTTGAATGAAGAAGTCTTATAAAATAGGAGTTGTTTATTAGTAAAATAGTTTGAACAAGAACAGTGTATCAAACAAACAACATATCAGCCATATAGCAATCAGATTCAACATTGCTCAACAACAAACTTTCACATAGGGGAGTTGGGAATTGGGGACACATAGGGCATGTATAGTGAACACATAACAGGAAAAAACATAGAGGTGTTGTAGGAGTTTATGTGATTAAGGGATAGCTAATGATAGCAACACAATATGAATTCCAGAACAAAACAGCTGAGGACAGAGTTAAACATAGAGTCAGACAACTTAAGATAACAACATTACTTTGCAAAGAAAGGTTCATACTAGAAACTAAACAAACATAAATAGAGCAGAGTCAGGCTGGGACATGCTATAAAGGGATTAAACAAGTTCACAAACATGCTGATCCTAAGTTGAAGTAGGACATAACTAATATGCTGAGTGAAGCAGTAATGTAAACAGGTTAATTACTTGTTGAAAAGCTAAACAATGGACGGCAGTAGACTGATGATTAGTAAACTAAAGCAGTAAGTAAACACATTGAGTTTGGAACTTGGATTTAAATCAGAACATACCAGTTAAAGAGAAACAGATACTAAGTATAGGGTAGTAGAGTGCAATGATTAGCCTTGGCTTGCAGCCGGCTAATTCAATTGAAGCAACAAGTAGCAAGAAATATCATAAAGTTTTTAAGTGAGAGAGAGAGTTTTTGAACCAGTGTGTTCGTGTGTGTATCTGAGTCTCCAATGAGAGTAGAAGAGAGCACTATATATAGCAGTTTGAAAGATAGGTAAATAAGGTAAGAGTCGAAATTGTTCAGTAATTATAGAACTCGGAATAATTAGAGTAAAATCAGTCCAAGTCTTCCCTTAATTAAGGGAATCAGTTCAAACGGTAAAGAACAGGTAACAAGGAAGGAAAGAAATCATGTATAGCTGGAGCATAACAAATAGGGAAATAATTCAAACACAGTAGGTACAGAGTAAGCAATTAGGGCTAGTTACATAAGATTCTAATTAAGGAAATAACATAAGAATAAATTAACAATATAGTCAACCCCATAATAAGGCAAGAAAATAATTTAAAGGTTGGAAATCAGAAAGGATACTAACACAGGAAATTAGGGATTCACAGAATCGAAAATAGTACTAATATTAAGGGAAACGGTATAGACTTCCATAAATAAACAGATAAACAGCGTGTAAGCAAACAGAACCAAATCGGAAACCCTAATAAAACATTATTAGGGTAAAAATCATAAAACACTTTAATCAATCGAGGCATACTCATGAGAATCGAACACACACATAGCAGAATCGAAAAGCAAGGATGAACTCAGGAATTATAACACATTGTTAAAACTAGGGTTTTAACATAACAAATTAAGATTAAAAAGCAACTTAACAACGAGTCGTTTAAACATATGAGAATCAGAGAACAACCTTAAAAGACCAGAAATATGTTTTGAAGAAAGGTTCCAGAAACCTTAATGGGAAAATAAAGCGATGCTTTGAGAAATCGAATGGTTTTTTAAAACAAACAAAAATAGCTCAAAAGCCCCTCAGATCTGTTACAGATCTAAGGGTACAGGAGAATAGATTAGGGTTTATAGAAAAATAACCTAGAAATAGAGAGACCGGCTTAGAAACCCATTGGTTTAGCCGGAAAAAGAAAGATCTTACTCGATCGAGCCATGGTGGCCTGAGAATGGTGAGCACAGGCCCAAGGGAGGAATGAACAACCACTGGTCCCTTGAGGCCCTCAGGGTATCAAGAATCCGGTCATGGGAAGGGAGCCACTAGAGCTAGGAGCGGTGGTGAATCGCCATAATCAATGGCGAGCCAGCAACAGCGGGTGGAAGCCATGGTTAGGGAGAGGGAGTTTGAGAGAGAGTGAGGGAGTGACGCGGGTGAGGATGAGAGAATGAGAGGGGTTTGGGGGGGGTATAGGTTAGGTTAAATTAGGAAAGGTTATATCTGGGCCGTTGATCAAAATTGATCAACGACCAAGATTAAATCAGCATTGGGCCGGGTAGGTTTAGGAATTGGGCTTGGGGGTTTGTTGGGTCAGATATAGTTAGGTGTTTGGGCTAGTCTAATTAGGCTAAAATTGAAATAGAATAGGTTATTTGTTAAATACCCAATTTAAATTAATTAAAATAATTTATAAAATAGTTAATAATTATAAAAAATGAATTTCATGCATAGAAAATAGTTTAAAAATGATTATTTAGTATTAAAAAAAATACAAATGCCTAATTTCTGGTAAAAGATAGTACACAATTATATGCTTGGGCTATAATTGCAAAGTTATTGCAATTATAGCCAAAATGTGCCAATTTGGCTATTTATGGAATAGTTTGGTCTTAATAGGACCATAAACAATAAATTAAATCAAGAAATATTTTTTTTGAAAATCATTTGTGATGCAATTTTGTAATTAGTTATTGGGAATAAAATACTGAACAAATTAATAAAAATGTAGAAAAATTATGAAAAAATACCAATTGCTACTAATGCATGATTTTGAGGGTATGTATGCACTTTAGAAAAATATATTTTGGGAAAATTTGGGTATCAACAGTGCATGAATTGTTTCCAGTTTTATCTAAAACAAGATAATCATATGTGAGATTGTTTTTACCTTTTCCATGAATCAATAGCTAAAACTAGGCGTGGTTAAGCAAATGCAAACGGAGTGCCTAATACATGATTTCTAAATGCACAGAAATGACAATTTTATGTCAACGATCCTTAAATTAACAGAATTCCTAAGGTAAGATTTCTAAATGCACAAAAAGGATTATAGAATGATCGAAACATGATTTTTGAATTCACAAGAGTAATAGCTTTTATGTTAACGTTGTTTATTGTCCTAGGAGCAGGATTTCTAAGTGATAAACATAAAGCATGGATGAGATGCTGAAACCGTAGACATGAAATCCTAGGAACATGATATCTAGTGCATGCTTGGCATGATTTGAATGAATATGTTGGTCCTAAAACATGGATTCTAATGAGAGAATGAGAGTAGTTTGGGGGGTATAGGTTAGGTTAAATTAGGAAGGGTTATATCCTGGCCGTTGATCAAATTGATCAACGGCCAAGATTAAATCAGCATTGGGCCGAGTAGTTTTAGGAATTGGGTTTGGGGTCTGTTGGGTCAGATATAGTTAGGTGTTTGGGCTGGTCTACTAAAATTGAAATAGAGTAGGCTATTTGTTTAATATCCAATTTAAATTAATTAAAATTATTTGTAAAATAGCTAATAATTATAAAAAAATGAATTTCATGCATAGAAAATAGTTTTAAAATGATTATTTAGGATTAAAAAATACAAATGACTAATTTCTGGTAAAAGGTAGTACACAATTATATGCTTGGGCTATAATTGCAAAGTTATTGCGATTATAGCCAATAGGTGCCAATTTGGATATTTATGGAATACTTTGGTCTTAATAGGACCATAAACAATAAACTAAATCAAGAAATGTTTTTTTTTTGAAAATTATTTGTGATGCAATTTTGTAATTATTTTTTGGGAATAAAATACTCAACAAATTAATAAAAATGTAGAAAAATTATGAAAAAAATACCAATTGCTACTAATGCATGATTTTGAGGGTATGTACGCAATTTAAAAAATGATATTTTGGAAAAAATTGGGTATCAACACCCGCCAAATAAAGAAAGCTCCTAATATCCGTGGCTGAGGACGGTCTAGGCCGAATCCGCACTGCCTCTATCTTCTTCGGATCCACCTGAATACCCTCACTGGACACCACGTGCCCCAAGAATGCTACTGAACTGAGCCAAAACTCACACTTGGAGGACTTTGCATAAAGCTTCTCCCCCCTCAATCTCTGTAATACAATCCTCAAATGTTGAGCATGCTCCTCTTGGCTATGAGAGTACACCAGGATATCATCAATGAATACAATAACGAAGGAGTCCAAACAGGGCTGGAATACACTGTTCATCAAATGCATGAACGCTACTGGTGCGCTGGTCAGCCCAAAAGACATCACCATGAACTCATAACAGCTATAACGGGTCCTGGAAGATGTCTTAAGAATATCCGAATCCTGAATCTTCAGCTGGTGATACCCGGACCTCAAATCAATCTTGGAGAACACCCTCGCTCCCTGAAGCTGGTCAAATAAATCATCAATACGAGGAAAAGGACACTTGTTCTTGACTGTGACCTTGTTCAACTTCCTGTAATCAATGCACATCCTCATGGAACCATCCTTCTTTTTCACAAATAGAACCGGTGCACCCCAAGGTGACACACTAGGCCGAATAAACCCCTTATTAAGGAGTTCCTGAAGCTGTTCTTTCAATTCCTTCAACTCCGCCGGTGCCATACGATATGGTGGAATAGATGGGCTGAGTGCCCGACACCAAATCAATACCGAAGTCAATATCCCTGTCAGGCGGCATGCCCAGCAAGTCTGCAAGAAACATATCCGGAAAATCATGTACTACCAGAACAAAATCAATGGTAGGAGTCTCTGCACTAACATTTCTCACAAAAGCCAAACAAGATAGGCAACCCTTCTCAACCATATGCTGAGCCTTTAAGTATGAAATTACCCTACTGGGTACATAGTCTACAGAACTGCTCCACTCAACCCTCGAAAATCCTGGTATCACCAACGTTACGATCTTAGCGTGATAATCTAGAACAACATGGTATGGAGATAAACAATCCATACCCAATATCACATCAAAGTCGACCATACTGAGCAGCAAAAGGTCCACTCGGGTCTCTAGACCCCCAATAGTCACCATACATGACCGATATACGCGGTCCACAACAATAGTATCGCCCACATGAGTAGATACATGAACAGATGAAACTAAATTCTCACCGGGCATATCCAGAAAATGAGCAAAATATGAGGAAACATAGGAATACGTGGTACCAGGGTCAAACAATACAGTGGCATCTCTGTGACAGATTGAAACAATACCTGTAATCACAGCATCTGAAGCAATAGTATCTGGTCTGGCTGGGAGTGCATAGAAATGGGCCTGACCACCACCTGATCGACCTCCCCCTCTAGGGTGACTCCTAGCTGACTGACCTCCACCCCTAGCTGATTAGGTGCGTCGTAAAGTAAATGGTGCTGAAGTCGATGGCTGACTCCTCTGCTGAGGAGGACCCCCATAACGACGAGGACACTGCCTCCACATATTCCCAAACTCCCCATACTTAAAACAGCCCCCTGGTGCTGGAGACGGGGACTGAAGGGAACCTCTAACACCGGGATGACTCGTAGAAGAACCTAGCATGGAGGAGCCCTGAACTGATGGAGCACGGGACGAACTATGGGCTAGGAGGTCACTGAATGATTAATGGCCCTGATGAGAGCTGTGATAACCATGGCCCGATGATGCACCACAGTGAACTGAGCGAGCTGACTGAGCATGCCTGAATGGACGGCCTCTGCTGTGCTGGAACTTACCCCCATGAGAAGCACCACTGAATCCCCCTAACCACGAGGCCTCTTGGCCTCCCTCTCAACCCTCTCCTGACCGTGAACCATCTCAATCTATCGAGCAATGTTGACAACCTCATCAAAAGTAGCACCAAACACTCTCTCTCTCGTCATTAGCAATTGAAGCTGAAAACCAAGGCCATCTATAAACCTCCTGATCCTCTCTCGATCTATGGGAACCAACCAGATTGCATGAGGGGCCAACTCCGAGAGCCACATATCATATTTTTTCATAGACATATCACCCTGTCGAAGCTGCTCAAACTATCTATGCAGCTCCTCTCTACGGGACTGAGGTACAAACTTCTGCAAAAAGAGAACGGAGAATTGCTGCAAAGTAAGGGGTGCTGCGCGAACCGACCTATGCCTCTCGTAAGCCTCCCACCAAATGAATGCATCCCAGAGAACTGAAAAGTAGTGAATGAGACCCCACTAGTCTCCAGAATACCTACTGTTCGGATCATCCTCAAACACTTATCCAAGAAACCCTGTGCATCCTCACCCTCTGCACCACTGAAAGATGGAGGATGTAGTCTCCCAAACCTCTCCAATCTACGCTGCTCATCCTCGGGCATAACAGGAACTACATAGTCCTGAGTAGCTGTAACCGGCTGGGCAGGTGGTGCCCCCGGTGTCTGAAGTCCCTGAACAACCTGCTTCGATATGTGGGCAACGGGAGTTTGAGTGCCTCCCCCTGCCCGAGAAGTAGCCACGGCCATAGAGATAGAGACTGCCTGAGAAAGGCCAGTACATTCTGATAAAATATGAGCTAGGGCCTCCTGAAGGCCAGGAATAACAATAGGAACATGTGGTTCCTGAGTTGGTCCCACTGGGGCATCCGTGACTGGGACCTGGTCTGGAGAAACTAGAGGGTCTACAGGTACTGCCCCAGTTGCTGTGCGGGCTGCACCTCTACCCCTACCATAACCTCGGCCGCAGCCTCAGCCTCTCACGGACCTGGCTGGTGGTACTAGTGGCTAGTCACCCTGACCGGTAGTGCGAGTCCTCACCATCTGTGAGAGAATGAAACTGTAACCACCTGACCGGTCCTTTTGAGATCCAGCACATCGTTCGGCAGTATGAGGCCATGAGCAGCTTCACCTCAGGTATTATGACTTGTACGCGTGGTTGGAATTGAAGTTTAGGGAGTTTGGAGTTGATTTGGAAAGAGAATTCTTATTTCGTAAGCTTTAAGTTGAAAGAATTGATTAAGATCGGATTTTTGTGTAAACAACCTCAGAGTCAAGATTTAAAGGTTCCAGCAGGTTCGTATTAGGACGTATGTTTGGATCGGGTTTTGAGTGACCCAGGAGCGTTTCGACGCATATTGTGGAAGTTGGCATTTTGAAAGGGATTCATAAATTTGGATTGAAGTACATTTCAGTGTTTTCGATGTCCGTTTGGGATTTGGAGTCTGGGAATAGCTCTGTATGGTGATTCTGGTATTGAGAGCGCGATCGGAAGTGAATTTGGAGGTTCACAGGTCATTTTGGAGTCATTTGGCTAAAGTTAGAAATTTGAAGGTTTTTTAGAAGTTTGACTGGAAGTGGAATTTTTGATAGTGGACTCGGATTCTGATTCCAAAAGTTGGAGTAGGTCCGTAATATTGAATGTGACTTGTGTGCAAAATTTGGGGTCAATCAGACATGATTTGATAGGTTTTGGCATCGAATGTTGAAGTTGGAAGTTATAGAGTCATTAAGCTTGAATTTGAGTGCGATTCATGGTTTTGGCGTTGTTTGATGTTATTTGAGGCATCAAGAAGGTACGCACTATGTTTTGGAACTGGTTAGTGTGATTGGACGGGGTCCTAGGGGCCTCGGGTGGATTCCGGATGGTTAACGGTTCGGATTTGGAATTTGAGAAAGGCTAAGGCTGCTGGTATTTGGTGTAACCGCACCTGTGAGGTTTTGGCCGCAGGTACGGAGCCGCAGAAGCGACCTTGGTGCCGCAAAAGCGAAAGTGGCTGGGCTAGGCTGGGACCGCAGATGCGGTCATCTCGCCGCAGAAGTGGGATCGCACCTGCGGTAGAAGAGGCGCAGAAACGGAAAAGGAGAAGCCTGGTGAAGGACCACAGATGCGGTAGTGTGGCTGCACTTGTGCAACCGCAGAAGCGGTCAAGAGACCGTAGGCACGGAAATGCTGGAGGCAGTGAGGTCCTTTAAGTCGGGGGTTTGGTTCATTTCAACCCCATTTCTTCCATTGGAGCCGATTTTGGAGCAACTTTGAGGTGCCATTTTCACCACCAAGCATGAGGTAAGTGATCTATGATAGTTTTTGAGTTAAATACATGATTATATGCGGATTTGGACATAAAAATTGGTAGAAATTTGGGATTTTGAAGAAAAACCTAGAATTCGTATTCTTGGATTTTGACCACGATGTTGGACGTGAAATTGGGAGTAAATTATATATTTGAGTTTGTGAGTTTATGTGTAAACTTTATCTTTGAAAATTTTTGGAATCCGGGCACGTGGGCTCGAGGGCGATGTTGTCAACTTTTCGATCGGGGTTATAAATTGTTATAAATTGGATTATTGTGAGTAATTGAACATACATTAATGGGTTGGCATAATTATTGGCTAGTTTTGGAGCGAGGTGCATAGATTTGAGTCTTCGGAAGGGCGTGGAATGCCGGTTATGGAACTTCGGAGTGAGGTAAGTCTCCTTTCTAACCTTGTAAGAGGGAATTGTCCCTATTGGTGAAATAATTAATTATGTGCGTCTATTTGTGGGGGCTACATACGCACGGGGTGACGAGAGTCCATACGTAGCTACTAGTTATGCCTATGTCTGGGTAGTTTTAGGCTTATATCATGCTTTTTTGATATTATTGTCAATTTACGTTTATTGTTTACCTTGAGGAGGAGCGCGATTGAGTATGCTTACTAAATACTATTGAAAGGAGTCAAAATTGTTTTAAAAATGGGGATTTGAAAGTTTTCATTGAAATTTCATATTCTGAAAAGAACAAAATAATATTTTAATGCTTTGAGATAACTATATTTTTACCGCATCGCAGGTATGATTCGCGAGCAAGATAATTCTTTTAAACTATATTTTACCGCGTCGCAGGAATGATTCGCGAGTGGGGTATTATTTTATATTTATATTTGACTGCGTCGCATGGATGATTCGCGAGCGGGGTAATAGATGCATCTATATTTCGCGCCGTTCGACCCTTCAGCAGTGACAATTTACATTTATGTTGGATCGGGCCGTATGACCTCGGCATTATTTGTGCATTCTATTTGCTTGGTCTTTCCGTGATTTGAGCTGCTTAATTTCCTTGAAATATAAATTTTCAACTGAAATGACGGAAACTTAAATTTACTTATGAAAGAAGCTGTCACTTAAGTGTCAAAGTCTACGTCTCGTCACTACCTCTTCGAGGTTAGGCGGGATACTTAGTGAGTACACATTGTCTTTGTACTCATATTACACTTGCTGTACATTTTTGATGTACAGGTACATGTATGGATAGTGGCCTTATGGGCGCAGTGGCGTGGTTGGTACGGGAACTTAGGTGAGCTGCATCTTATGAGACGATCCACAGCCAACAAAGTCTCCCTCAGATGTATTCCATTTTCTCTTCTGTCCAGTCTGTATTCTGGACAGTTACTGTATTAAATTTTAAATTTCCTTGAAATTGCTCATGCACTTGTGACACCGGGTTCTGGAATGACTATGGGATTTATTCATTATTGGAATTTTGTAAAAACATCTTGTATACTCTGTGGAAGTTCATTAATTACTATTTAATATAATGAAAAGAAATGATTTCTAACTACTAAAATGAGAATTTAATTGACTATTTAGAGTTGGCTTGCCTGTCGGTGATGTCCGGCGCCATCACGACCTTTATTGGATTTTGGGTCGTGACAACATGGTATCAGAGTACTAGGTTCCCTTAGGTCTCACAAGTCATGAGCAAGTCTAGTAGAGTCTTGCGGATCGGTACATAGACGTTTGTACTTATCTTCGAGAGGCTACGGGGTTGTTAGGAGTACTTCCCTTCTTGATTCCTCATTGTGCAGTTTGATTCCTTTGAGGCTTATGCCTATGTTTATTTCCTGCTAAATCTTACGCATATCTCTTGTTATATAAATTGGGAATTTGAGGAATCTTAATGGTACTACAGATATGGTGCAGGATGCTACTCTCTGCATAGTTGGTTGGGGCTATTGTCGTCGCCTCGCGGGAGGATGTTCTGTCATTTCAGCTCGGTAGCTGCACTTCTGAAAGCTTTGAGGTTATGCGCAGATTGCTATGATGCTTATGATTGGTTATCGCACGATGTTTGTGTAATGGTGGTATGCTTGTCTATGAATCAAAGTAGTGAATGACTTGGAAGGATGTTTACTCAGCGCATGATTTAGAGATTCAATATTTCATTTCCGGCGAAGGAAATGCAAATATACTATAAATGATCAGGTTTGGGTTGATAGAGTAATCCGACTTGGTGTTTTCAAGTGAGGGGGAACCTTCATCTGTGATGTGGCGTCGTTGTCCTTAATTGAATAAAATGTGTTGAGTTCGTCGGTGTTGTAGTTTTCTTCAAATTGTCTTTGGATCAGAGTATTGTGAAATAGTGTCGGGGAAGTGGCTGTCAGAGATCGAGGTGTGCGCGGTTCAGGATCGGATAAGTGTTTCTAATGTAGGCGGCTCGAGAAAGATGATCTTCAGAAAGTTTTAAAGTTGTTGCGATTTGCTGGTTTAAGTGCTACAGAGACAGATATTGATTTAAGTCAACAACTGGGTAGCAAATGATGAGGAAAGACGTGTGGGAAGTGTTAGGCAATGGTTAAATTTCTAGAAGGACAGGTGTAAGAAGCGAAGGTCGAGCAGTTGCTTAGAGGGGTGAGTTTGACCAAAGTGGGAGAGTGGCAGTGTAGCATATGAGATTCTGTGGTAGGATGGCTGCACACTTTGAGGAAAAGTTTTGAGTGATTTGGGAATTTTAGTGGACAGTGATTGGGTCCACGGGTTTAACTTGAAATATTGGCTATTATACAGCGGGAGATTTAGATGCAACAGAAAGAAGTTTTTTGATATGAAGAAGGATGCAATATAACTGCGAATTGGAAGATATTGTCGCACATTTAGTAGATGTCCATAAGGAGTGAACAGACTGGTACAATTGGTGAATAAGAACGGGCTTAGGATGGGGTATCGATGTCGTAGTGATTGTTCCCCGTGAAGCGACGTTGGAAGATGTCGGCATGTAATTTCCACAGGTGGGTTATCTCATGTGAGAAGGACAGTGGTCACGTGGTTGGCAAAGCTTTTGCAAAGGATTTTACTAACTATCCAGTAAGAGGTTTAATATGTGAATGATTCTAGAGATTCAGAGTGTTCATGAAATGATAACAGAAGGATTTAGAGGAATTGGGCGAGTTGGATGTGCAGGATCATGTCAACAATGAGGAAAGAATCTTGGTGGGTTCCAGAGTTGTGTAATAGTAGCTTCAGGCTAAGTGGGGGAGTCCCACCACCTACAATTTGGGTTGCATGGTTATCTACTGGTGAAAATTCTGGTTATTGGCATATTAGTGGGTTATCACAGCTAAGGAAAAAAGACCTGAGTGGTAATTGAGCATAGGATTTGATAAATGTGTGCAAAAGTTGGCCTTATTGACTCGGGTTTAGGCTTTGGAAAGATTCAGGATTTATGCTTAGTACATAGGTGAGTTATAAAGGTAGTGGTTCAATCCCGTGCTTCGTTAAAAGGGTGTTCATGTGCTAGAAGAGCCTTGGAGTTGATTGTATTCGGGGCCAAGTCGGAGTGGTTGACTCTCAATAATGGTCCTAGTGGATTCAAGGGTTGAAGTGTGGTGCCTAAGGATTTCAAATCTATGGTATGATTGAGTATCGATCTTTTGCAGCAGAGTATGAAAAGGGGCTTGAAGTGTTCTATGTTATCTTCGGCTTGCAGTGTAGAAATTGAGGGTATGAGATGACCCGTGGGATTTGAGAAATCATGGTCTCGTGATATAAGTTCACTCAAGATGAGTGCGGATTTTGGTTCACAATGTTTTGAACGAAGATATTTTCTAAGACAACTAAGGATAAATTAGAAGAAGTTAGATTGATGGGAGTGATCAATCCCTTCAGCGTGATTAAGTCATGCATGTGATTGGTGACGGTGCGTACAAGTGCTTGTCGTCCGCCGTAATTGATTTTATTTGGAAGCATCCAAGTATTATGACCTGTTATATGTAGGTGGGTCCCGGGAAGGTTATGGTGGTTTAGACCCCTACTTAAGTATTTGTATATTCTACGGTTATGAGAATTTATTCGCGAGTTGTTATAGTTCTCTTGAAATGAGTTAAGTAGAAGGTTTCTATCTAATAGAGTGTTTACCCTATTAGTAGTTCGGGAACTATGATGAGATTCATGTGCGATGGCATATTGGCATGTTAAGTGTAGTGAGCGGTATTAAATTTTGAAGTGAGGATCAAGGTTACGGTTCGGTGTGGGCAAGGATGTCGCGAGCTCGGATGAGCAAGAAAGGGATTTGAATGCTTAGAGTAAGCTGGTATTGTCTTCAGCGTCACTTGAGATCGGTGTTTTGTGAAAGAGACTTTGCATCCTGATTATGGATTCTTGATTTGCTTTACATCGTTAGTACGGCCAGTGGTATGAATGTGCAGATTTGTTGCTTTGTTTGGAAGGTCGTGGGAGCGTGACCACAAGAAGATTTATAAGTGTGACATGTAGTCACTTAATTGATTGAAGATTTAGACCAATTATAAAGAATGTAGTAATATCGCTTATTTGGGAATTTATGCCTGGAGGGCGCTCGGTTCATTTGGTTGCGGAATGATGAAGTTTTCTCTAGTTATGATGGGTGTTCTTGTGCATTATAGGAAAAACGAGGGGTTATTATGGACCCTCGAATGGCTATTGGCCTAGTGCAGAGCGATCAGAATCGGCTTGAGGTCTATGGATGAATTTGAATATGATTATGGGTTCTATGTGAGCCAGGTGTGTTCAATTCAGTATGGCGCTGCTCAGGGAGGAATGTTAGAACATTGGATGTTGTTCTATCGTCGGCTATTGCATGTAATATTATATTGTGCCGTGTGAGCTGTGGAACGACTTGATAATTTCTTATGTGTTGAGGTTCCGCATAGCGATGATGTTATGTGAGCAGGATGGCTCTTGAGATTCAGATCATATATCTCACCTCAGTTGTTCTTGACATTTGTAGCGTATGGCTCTATCTGTCTCCCTAGGATGCTATTATGCAGTTAGCGTGCTTGTGACCGATATTCGATATTTTGTGGTAATGAGCGATTTAGCTCAGTAAGTATCTCTTTATGTGGATTTTATGTGTGGATGGGGTGGCACGCCGCCACAGGTATGTTATTTGGATCGAGTGGCACGCCGCCATGAGCATGTTATTTGGATCGGGTTGCACGCCGCAACAGTGTGATTTTGAGTACGGTTACCTATATCTATTTTCTTGTGTTTTGCTTCCTATTTTATGAGGAAAGTTCATATTAGTTGCGTGGGTTGAGTAGTCCCTTCCACAGTTCGTTTTCCTTATTTATCACGTTCGAGTTGTATCTTATTAGCAGATTATGGCATCATGGAAGACTGTTGGTCATGTCTGGGATGGCTTATTGCCTGAGCAGCTCGTACAGGGTGAGACGAGATTATTGGATCTAGGATCACTGCGAGCGGATTATATGAAGTATATTAAAAAGCGAATACCATTATTTGGTTCATAATGAGGTGATGATTCTAGTCAAGAGGAGAGATTCAATGATTTGTTAACTCTGCAGTAGGTTATGAATTTCTACACATCTCCTCCGTGGTGGCGGTATCGTAAGCGTTATAGCAGGACCTAAATATATGTCATGAGGCGTATTGCGAGCATCAGGTTCGGGGAATGTCGGTTGTTATGATCAGAGGATGTTATTATGGTCCTGTGAATGATGTGGTGCATGGTGAAAATCCAGTTAGGTATGCAGTCATGTTCTGGTACCTCGTGTAGTGATTGATTCGGTGTTCATATATTGGAAGCAGGCCTGGCAGAGAATTTCGGATGTTGAAACTTGGCTCTAAAGTTCATTTTCCTAAATAAAAGAGGATATCTTCAGATTTGATCGAGCTAATGTGCTCAACTGAGTGGTGGTAGCACAGATAGGTGCACGAAGTGTTGAACAGTGATTTCAGACAACTCCAGTGCAGTTCACAGCACGTTCGAGGATGAACATATGTTTAAGTGGGAGAGAATGTAACGATCCGACCGGTCGTTTTGAGCTCCAGCGCGTCGTGCGGCAGTTTAATACCATGAGAAGCTTCACCTTAGGTATTATGACTTGTACGCGTGGACGGAATTGAAGTTTAGGGATTTCGGAGTTGATTTGGAAAGAGAATTCTCATTTCGGAAGCTTTAAGTTGAAAGAATTGACTAAGATCGGGATTTTTGTATAAATGACCTCAGAATCAGGATTTGAAGGTTCCAACAGGTTCGTATGATGATTTCGGACTTGGGCGTATGTTCGGATCGGATTTTGGATGACCCGGGAGCGTTTCGACGCATATTGTGGAAGTTGGAATTTTGAAAGGGATTCATAAATTTGGATCGAAGTACGTTTTAGTGTTATCGATGTCCGTTTGGGATTTGGAGTCTGGGAATAGCTCTGTATGGTGATTTTGGTATTGAGAGCGTGATCGAAAGTGAATTCGGAGGTTCGTAAAAGACATTGGGATCGTAACTGAAGTATTTTCATGATGCTATTAGGTTGATATTCCAATCGTTCGGTTAAATAGGGTATTCGACATCTATATATGTCATTTTGTCGGCTTTCTTAACTATATGTCCATATATATGAATTATTATTCGTCTTTGGGTTGTGTGACTTAAAAATTAAGGCATTTAGTATTTGCGATCAGTCCTTCTTCCTTGTTAAAGTGTATTTTAAAAATCTCTAAAGTGATACGTCGATTTCCAAAACTCTCAAATATAATTTTTATGTTTAAGCTACTAAAACACTTGATTTTTGAAATACTTTCTTTTACTAATTATCAAGAAATCAGGTATAAGGACTAAGTGAAGCACCTTAAGCTTTTTATGAACATCTTCAGAGTTAAGTTATCTTTCTAAAAGTCGAGTTCAGTTTTCAAGCTTATTCAAAAAACATATGAGGTTCACCGAGACATTTGTATGCGATACGAAGGTGATTATGAGATTATGAGAATAAGAGTACCAATAAGCAAAGATCGGATAAGTTCTTGTTATGGCCTATTATGTGCATTCAAAGTTCATATCATACATGGCATATTATGTCGGAGGTAAGGGGCCTATTTTCCTGAAAGACTATATATATTGTACAGATGGTCACAGGTTGGCAATATGATACCGGTTAGCTACTGGGAGAGACCGCCATTGCTAGCATTTGGTTGGGTATGTCATGCATTTGCATCAATATATATGTATTCACGACATACGATTACACGAGCATACTATGCATATTTTATTACTATAAGGTCGGATGTCGGCTATGGAGGCTATCAGAGTTTCAGTGTCAGGTGGTATCTCTATTTCCCTTTTTACATCAACAATGTATGATTCTACTTTCTGCCTTACATACCAGTACATTTTTACTCGTACTGATGTCCCGTTGCCTGGGGACACTGCATTTTTGTTTCGTGTGTGCAGGTCCAGGTAGGGACTCTAATCGACCCCTCCGCTAGGATTTCGGGGTTCAGCTGTGAGTTGTAAGCTCCACCTTTTCCTGGAGCTTTCGTAGGATGGTTACTTTTGTTGTACAGTCTAGATATAGTCGGGGCCTTATCCCGACAATGCTTATGACACTCTTAGAGGCTATTGTGGACACAGTATTCTGGGTTTCTTTTTGGAGCTTTCAGTCTCCAGCCCATAGGCTTGGCATGTATATATATGTGTGTAGGCATGTATGTCTTCAGTCGCGGCCTCGTCGGCCAGCTAGTACTTTATTATTTTGGCTTGTCTACCTTTGTTTATATGGCTTATTGTTATTCAGGTCATGATCTTAACGGTCCAGGCTTAGTATTTCAGATGTTGTGTTGTCCGATCCGTTGGGCCCCCAGTTTAGTTAGCTAGTATGTTTGGTGGCTAACTCGATCGAATACAGTATCGAGTGCCAGTCTTGCCTCCCCTAGTTTGGGGCGTGACAAACTTGGTATCAGAGCAGGTTGTATCCCAGGGAGTCCACAAGCCGTGTCTAGCAGAGTCTTGCTTATGGGCGTGTTGTGCACCACACTTATAATCAGGAGGCTATGAGGCATTTAGGAATGGTTACATTTCTTTCAATTAATACATCGTGCTACAGAGCGAAGTTATAAGAACATATGAAATCTTAATCGTGCTTTGTGTTTCTTATCTAACAGGCTACCTACGCTCAGGAGCTGGCACATCGAGAGATAGGTGTGGATCCGGGGAAGGTACCAGTCGTTCCCCACCGGGCCAGAGGGATAGATTTCCCTCAGAGGCACACAGTGAGTCTCCATTACCCCTAGTTTCAGCTTCCCCAGCACTTGTTGGAGCCCAAGGAGATGCAGTACCCCTAGCCGCACCAATTCCATTGGTACCTGAGGCAAATAGAGACACAGGACCTCCAGCACCTGTTGTTCCCCCATCATAGACTAGGGAGCAGGGGATGAGGGAGGCAGTTCAGTTGCTGACTAGGATGGTTCCTATTCATGAGCGACAACTAGAGTCGGGAGCAGATGCCCGGAGAGATCAGACAGGAAGTTCGACGGTACGAGAGTTTCTTCACTTGGCCCCTCCATTGTTTATAGGATCCAGTTCCACTGAGGATCCCCAGGACTTTATAGATCATATGTATAGAGTATTGAGGGTGATGCATGCCTCCGTCACCGAGGCTGTGGAGTTGGCTTCTTTTCGACTACGTGATGTAGCCGTCCTATGGTATGAGGCATGGGAGAGATCTAGAGGACCTGATGCTCCGCCAGCAGAGTGGGAGGACTTCTCTGAGGCTTTTTTAGCCCATTATTTTCCACGGGAGGTTCGGGAGGCCCATCTTGACCGGTTTCTTATCCTGAAGCAGGGGGATATGAGTGTGATGGATTATAGCCATAAGTTTAATTATTTGGCGAGGAATACACAAGATATCGTACGTACCATGAGGGATAGAGTTCATTATTATGTGGATGGTTTGGTGATTATCTGATTAGAGACTGTAGGGTAGCATCCCTATCGGATGATGTAGATATTTCCCGCATACAGGCTTTCGCTTAGACTACAGAGGACCTTTCCCGTCGGATTCATGATACTCGAAGGGATAGGGAGCAGAGTAAGAGGGCTCATACTATGGGGTCTTATAGGGATCCACGAGGTGATTTTAGGCCCCCACTCCATCGATATCCACCTCGGTCAGCAGGTAGTTTCCCACCACAGATGCAGGGCCAGCCGTTTGATCGTTATATTCAGTCAGGACCGGGGCAGAGCTCAGGCCAGCCTGAGGGCCGTCGACAGGAGCGTTCCGCACAGATGATACAACCTACTCCTCCATGTACTCAGTGTAAGCTGCACATCGGGCAGTGTAGACAAGGTTCGAGTACATTTATCATTGTGGGCAGACAGGACATTTTATTAGCCGATGCCCGGGGTTAGGCAGGGGTACACCAGCTCAGCCTTCAGGATCCACATCAGCCTCTTCGGCCTCAGTCCGTGCTCGCCGACCAGGTCCACAGCCTACTCAGGGACGTGGTAGGGGGAGAGGTGGAGGAGNGTTCTAGTGGTGGCCAGAACCGCTTTTATGCACTCACAGGCCGACAGGATTCAGAGGCTTCCCCAGATGTTGTCACAGGTATATTGACAATACATTCTCATGCCATTTATGCCTTGATAGATCCTGGTTCTACATTTTCATATATTACTCCATTTATTGCTGGTAAGCTTGACATGAGATCTGAGTTGTTGCCGCAGTCAGTTGAGGTGTATACGCCAGTTGGTGACTCTATTGTAGCTAGTCATGTCTATCGAGGTTGTACAGTGTTAATTAATGACCGTCCAACCTCTGTTGATTTAGTTGAATTGGTTATGCTAGACTTCGATGTCATTATGGGTATGGATTGGTTGGCAGCTTGTTATGCTAATATTGATTGTCGTGCAAAGTTGGTCCGATTTCATTTTCCTGGTGAGCCTGTCCTTGAATGGAAAGGTAATGCAGCCTCACCCAAGGGTAAGTTTATTTCATACCTTAGGGCTCGGAAGTTTATTTCTAAAGGCTGTATATACCATCTGGTTCATGTCAGGGATATAGATAAGGAGCCAGCGACTCTTCAGTCGGTTCCTATTGTGAATGAATTCCCGTCGGTATTCCCTGACGAGCTTCCAGGAATTCCCCCCGAAAGGGAAATCGATTTTGCTATAGACTTGCTTTCTGCTACGCAACCTATATCCATTCCTCCCTACAGAATAGATCCTGCAGAGCTAAGGGAATTGAAGGAACAACTAAAGTACTTGCTCGATAAAGGCTTTATTAGGCCAAGTACATCCCCATGGGGTGCTCCGGTGCTCTTTGTTCGAAAGAAAGATGGATCCTTGCGGATGTGTATTGACTACAGGCAACTAAATAAAGTCACTATCAAGAATAAGTATCCTCTTCCACGGATTGATGACCTGTTCGACCAGTTACAAGGTGCCAAATGTTTTTCGAAGATCGACTTGCAATCCGGTTATCATCAGCTACGAGTCAGGGATATTGATATCCCAAAATCAGCATTTAGGATGAGGTATGGCCATTTTGAATTCCTTGTCATGTCTTTCGGGATTACAAATGCCCCAGCAACCTTTATGGATCTTATGAACCGGGTATTCAAACCATTCTTGGATGAATTTGTGATTGTGTTTATTGACTACATCCTGATATATTCACGATCGGAAGCCGAATATGCAGACCACTTGCGAGCTGTATTGCAGACTCTCCAGGACTATAGGTTATATGCTAAATTCTCTAAATGTGAATTTTGGCTAACTTCTGTAGCTTTTCTTGGTCGTGTTATTACCGGCGATGGTATCAAGGTTGATGGCCAAAAGATTGAAGTTGTGATGACTTGCCGAGGCCCTTGAATCCGACAGAGGTTCGTAGCTTTTTAGGCTTGGCAGGGTATTACCGAAGGTTTGTGGAGGGATTTCTCTCTATCTCTGCACCATTGACGAAACTAACACATAAGGGAGCTAAGTTTTAGTGGACTGAGGCATGTGGACAAAGTTTTCAGGAGCTAAAGAAAAGGCTTACTACGGCACTTGTCTTGACTCTTCCGGATGGCACTGAGGGTTATGTTGTATACTGTGGTGCCTCGAGAATTGTCCTAGGTTGTGTTCTTATGCAGCATGGTAAGGTTATCGCGTACACCTCCAGACAGTTACGGAAACATGAATAGAACTATCTTACGCACGATCTTGAGTTAGCCGCAGTTGTCTTTGCCCTAAAGATTTGGCGGCATTATCTATATGGGGTTCATATTGATGTTTTCACCGACCACCAGAGCCTTCAGTATTTATTTAAACAGAGAGAGTTGAACCTACGACAAAGAAGATGGCTAGAATTACTAAAAGACTATGATGTTGATATTTTATATCATCCCGACAAAGCTAATATTGTTGCTGATGCCCTTAGACGAAAGTCCACGGGCAGTCTAATCCATGTTTAAGATGATAAGGTCAAGATGACCAGATATATATGCCATCTAGCTAGTTTCCNATATTTTATATCATCCCGGCAAAGCTAATATTGTTGCTGATGCCCTTAGCCGGAAGTCCATGGGCAGTCTAAGCCATGTTGAAGCTGATAAGGTCAAGATGACCAAATATCTATGCCAGCTAGCTAGTTTGCAGGTGCGTTTGGTAGACGCAGAGGGTGGACGCATTCTCGTTCAGAATACGGCAAAATCTTCTTTTGTTACTGAAGTGAAAGAGCGACAACACGAGGATCCTGAGCTTATAAAACTGAGGGAAAGTATTCCACAGCAGCGACAACCTTTATTTGAGCTAGCTGGAGATGGAGTCCTTAGATACCAGGACCGCTTATGTGTACCGACAGTCGGAGAGCTCCACACCAAGATTCTTTTGGAGGCCCATTATTCTAGATATGCAGTTCACCCCGGAGCGACAAAGATGTATCGGGACCTTCCACAGATCTATTGGAGGAAGGGAATGAAAAAAGATATCGTGGAGATGGTAGCCCAATGTCCCAACTANCTTCCATTATGGAAATGGGACATGATAAATATGGACTTCATCACTGGCTTGCCTCGCACTCCACGGAGGTATGATTCTATTTGGGTAATTATAGATAGGCTTACAAAATCTGCTCATTTCCTGCCAGTCAGGATGACATATTCAGCCGAGGATTATACCAAGCTTTACGTTCGAGAGATTTTTCGCCTTCACGGAGTGCCATTATCTATTATCTCTGATCGAGGGGCTCAATTTACAGCACATTTTTGGAAATATTTTCAGAAGGGTCTAGGCACGCAAGTAAATCTTAGCACCACTTTTCATCCGCAAACTGATGGACATGCAGAGCGTACTATTCAGATAGTTGAGGATATGTTACGTGCCTGCGTGCTAGATTTTAAAGAAAGTTGGGATGATCATCTACCTCTTATTGAGTTTGCTTATAATAACAGCTTCCAAGCTAGTATTCAGATGGCTCCTTACGAAGCACTATACGGGCGGAAATGTAGGTCACCGATCGGTTGGTTCGAGGTCCGGGAAGCAGAGTTGCTAGGTCCTAATTTAGTCCAGAAAGCAATGGAAAAGGTAAAACTTATTAGAGATCGGCTGTGTACATCACAAAGTCGGCAGAAGTCTTATGTAGATGTTCGACGATGAGACTTAGAGTTTGATGTAGAAGATTGTNTTGCTAGGTCCTAATTTAGTCCAGCAAGCAATGGAAAAGGTAAAACTTATTAGAGATCGACTGCGTACAGCACAAAGTCGGCAGAAGTCTTATGCAGATGTTCGACGACGAGACTTAGAGTTTGATGTAAAAGATTGGGTTTTCCTGAAAGTATCGCCTATGAAGGGCGTCATGCGATTTGGAAAGAAGGGGAAGCTCAGCCCCAGATATGTTGGACCGTATAAGATTATTCGGAGGATTGGTAGGGTGGCGTAGGAGCTTGATTTGCCTTCATAATTGGAAGCAGTCCATCCTGTGTTTCATGTATCTATGTTGCAGAAGTGCATTGGAAATCCTTCATGTATTACGCCCATTGAGGATATTCACATTGCTGAAGACTTATCTTATGCAGAGGTACCAGTAGCTATTTTAGATCGGCAGGTAAGCTTCGAACTAAAGAAGTGGCTTCCGTGAAAGTGTTATGGCGAAATAACAACCTCGAGGAAATGACCTGGGAAGCTGAGGAGGAAATGAGGAAGAAGTACCCCCACTTATTTATGACTTAAGGTGAGTCACATTTAAATAATTGGCAATTATTCCTTTACAACAACTTAATTGGATTTTAAATGACTTGAAAGTGCAATTTAAATTTCTTATTGTGAGAAAGTTATACGAAGCCTAGTAATTGGAATCTTCAGAATTTGATTTATGCTTTGCAAATGTAACAAATATAGACTCGTAAATAACGTATTAGCGGAAAATAAATGAAACCAAGGAATTGACTTGACCCATTCGCGGACGAATGTTCTTAAGGGGGGGAGACTGTGAGACCCCATGTGTTTTTTTTTCTCTTCTCTTACATAATATACGTAATGTGGCGTTGTTATATTAGGTATATATGATTGGGTATAGCACATTGGGAGAATAAGAATGAAAATGTGTGGTAATATCAAGGAACTAAACTAAAGCTTTAGGTCAAAGGAATCCCTTAAACAAAGGTTCGTGGTTAAAGAAATGACTCGGGTAGCACCCCGCGCGTTCGGAAGGTTTAAGTTAACTTGCACCTGCGGGATAAGACTAAGAGTGTCTAATATGATAAGAATAATGTGTTAGGAGGTATTATAATATCACACTGGTCAAATGTTAAGTTCTGGAGTCAAGCAAGTTGCGAAATAAAGGTCGGAAAAAGTTATTGTAAATTTCTCTAATAAATTTTCTAAACTTTGGATCAAATGTATCAGATCATTTCTCCCAATATATAAATAATTATGGGACCCAAAACCTATCTAATCGAAGGTCTACGAGTCTAGTTCACAACCAAAAGACCTTCACATCAAACCGACATCGTCGTAAATAGTTATGACTGTTTTACTGCAGACTGTCCGGGCTGAAACGGGTCGCGAACCGAGTCGGGTCAAACAAGTGGTATAAGTCGGTAAATTCGACTTTTAAGACCTCAAAACATTTCATTTTAGTCCCAAAACAGTGATAAAGATGAAGAGAAGGTCCCATGGTGTTGTGAGTGATTAAGGTGCGTTTTTAACGATTTCTATCGTTAAAGTTTGCCCCTGTGCCTAGAAACGCAATCTCTACGCTTTGCAATCGTTTTTCCCTTCTATTAGTTGTGTTTGGAGCTATTTTTGAAATNGCTGGTTCTTCAATATTTATACTTGGTTTGCCAAGGTAATCATCTTCGGACTCTTTTATGATCGTTTTTACAAAGTTCTACGGATGTTTCGTCAAGTTAGGGTCATATGGCAAATCTGCCGATTTAAACTCAATTATGAACTGTTTATAGGTACATATAAGCTGCATATATATAGTGTTTGCGAAGCTTAGGATGTAAGGAACAACTTTCGTGAAGGAACTACAGGCATTCAGACGTTCGTTAGAGAGGTATGTTAAGGCTAAGCTCCGTCCTTCCTTTTAGCAGGAATTCTGGGAAATTCCTAAGATGCCAAATGTGATATTTTACTATTCNCTAGGAAGACCTTCTGAGAAAGGCATTGGGATCGTAGCTGAAGTATTTTTATGATGCTATTAGGTTGATATTCCACTCGTTCGGTTAAATAGGGTATTCGACATCTATATATGTCATTTTGTCGGCTTTCTTAACTATATGTCCATATATAAATTCTTACCCGTCTTTGGGTTGTGTGACTTAAAAATAAAGGCATTTAGTATTTGCGATCAGTCATTCTTCCTTGTTAAAGTGTATTTTAAAAATCTCTAAAATGATACTCCATTTATAAAAATCTCAAATATAATTTTTATGTTTAAACTACTAAAACACTTGATTTTTGAAATACTTTCTTTTACTAATTATCAAGAAATCAGGTATAAGGACTAAGTGAACCACCTTAAACTTTTTATGAACATCTTCAGAGTTAAGTTATCTTTCTAAAACTCGAGTTAAGTTTTCAAGCTTATTCAAAAAACATATGAGGTTCACCGAGACATTTGTATGCGATACGAAGGTGATTATGAGATTATGAGAGCAAGAGTACCAATGAGCCAAGATTGGCTAAGTTCTTGTTATGGCCTATTATGTGCATTCAAAGTTCATATCATACATGGCATATTATGCATGGACTTCGAGCTATAATCGAAGGTAAGGGGCCTATTTTCCTGAAAGACTATATATATTGTACAGATTGCCACAGGTTGGCAATATGATACCGGTTAGCTACCGGGAGAGACCGCCATTGCTAGCATTTGGTTGGGTATGTCATGCATTTGCATCAATATATATGTATTCACGACATACGATTACACGAGCATACCATGCATATTTGATTACTATGAGGTCGGATGTCGGCCATGGAGGCTATCAGAGTTTCAGTGTCAGGTGGTATCTCTATTACCCTTTTTACATCAGCTATGTATGATTCTACTTTCTGCCTTACATACCAGTACATTTTTATTCGTACTGATGTCCCGTTGCCTGGGGACACTGCATTTTTGTTTCGTGCGTGCAGGTCCAGGTAGGGACTCTGATCGACCCCTCCGCTAGGATTTCGGGGTTCAGCTGTGAGTTGGTAAGCTCCACCTCTTCCTGGAGCTTTCGTAGGATGGTTACTTTTATTGTACAGTTTTGATATAGTCTGGAACTTGTCCCGACAGTGCTTATGATAATCTTAGAGGCTATTGTGGACACAGTATTCTGGGTTTCTTTTTGCAGCTTTCAGTCTCCAGCCCATAGGCTTGGCATGTATATATATATGTGTGTAGGCATGTATGTCTTCAGTCGCGGCCTCGTCGGCCAGCTAGTACTTTATTATTTTGGCTTGTCTACCTTTGTTTATATGGCTTATTATTATTCAGTTCATGTCCTTAGCGGTCCAGTCTTAGTATTTCAACATACGAACTTAGTCGAACCTTCGGAACACTAAAAAAAACATCAAAACACCAAATTACCCTCAGATTCAAGCTTATGAACTTCTAAATTTCCAATTTCCGCAAATGATGCCAAAACATACCAAACCACATCTGAATGACCTCAAATTTTACACACACTCAAAAAATGACACTACGAACCTACTCCAGCTTCTGGAATTCCATTCCGACCCTGATATCACATTTTCCACTGCCGACAAAAATAGCCAAATTTCTAATTTTCGTCAATTTAAGCATAATTCTACCACGGACCTCCAAATCACATTTCGGACGCGCTCCTACGTCCAAAATCACCTAATGGAGCTAACTGAACCACAAAAATCCAAATACGAGATCGTTTACACATAAGTCAACATCCGGTCGACTTTTCCAACTTAAGCTTTTAAATAGGAGACTAAGTGTCTTATTCCACTCCGAAACCACTCCGGACCCGAAGCAACCAACCCGATACAATACAATACAGCTGAATAACACATAAAGAAACAGAAATGGGGGAAATAGGGCTATAACTCTCGAAACGACCGACCGGGTCGTTACAGGGGTTTAGTCACCGGAGCCTGAGGAGTCTTGTGGTGGTGTTGGGTTTTTTTTGCACAACACCAATAGAAAGTGATTTGCTTACGGACAACCTTCTAAGTCGCCGAAAAATTGCACGACAAAGATGTCTTTCTTCCTGGAAGTCGCTGGAATGATGCACAATGATAGGTTTCTCACCAATGCTTTGATACCATGTGAGAAAGCATGAGAGAAAATATATTATTGATATTAGATACTTCGTACAATACAAGAGGTCCTTATTTATAGATATACTCTATAAGGATATATTACTCATATTCCAATGTGGGAGAAGACTACATTATGTACATATATGTAAACTAACACCTCAAAAGTAGGGCTTCCCTATGCAAATCCGCATTAGTCGGGCCCACCAAAACACCGGATGAGATACCAAACAAAAAAGAAAAGAAAACTCTATACAAGATAGATTTATACTCTTGAAAATAAGACTGATTATTGCTACAAGTAAATATGATACGATAATATAAAAATTCCTTAAACACTGTATATTTTATAAGTTAAAACTCATTGTGAAATCACACGGTAATGAGGTATTTTCCCTCATTATTTAGCAACTCGATCACGTAGTTACCTTAAAATAGGGCTTTAAAAGCTCATCTAGTCTCTCACAAGCAATTATTCTCTTATTTGATATAGCAATTTTGGCCAAAAAATACTAAGATATGAATCTAGTAATTGGTTGGTGCTTCTGACACGGTATTAACTGCTGAAACATATCAATATTAAATAAAATGTTCATTTCCTGTTGGCAACAAGTAATTTCTTTTGCCATCACCAGTGACCCTAAAATAAAAATTCCATGTAGTTTGCAAAACAAAAGTACTTAGTAGTATTTTACTTAGCTTGATGAAAATGAAGGGGAAAAAAAGTTCTTAATATTACAAGAAAACTTGCATTGTTTAATTTTTCTTCTTCACATCCAAATTAATAGGAAGACATGGAGATCGAGAATGAAGATTGAAGGAGGTAGTCGAGTGCTTTTAATAATTCCACTCTTTTGCCATTTTTTTTTGTTGTGCTGTCCTTTGATTCTTTATTTTATTTTGTAGGATGATAAGCTTATCACGTTATAGTACGATAAAAGGTTGATAATTTAATTTTAAGAAGAAATAATAGTGGTGAGTGTTTGACCAAAAAATATATATCTTGGATCAAATAATTAAATTTATATAAATAAAGATTAATCTTAGTTAACAATAATATCCATAGATGGAGTTCTTAAAAAACAACAAATATTACGTAGACTTGGTCGAACAGTGAAAGTGGCTTACAATAAATGTTCTAAAAATCAGAAATAATAATGTAGTATTCAATAATAATGAATATCAATAAATGACATTTAGGTAAATCGAAGGAATGAGTCACCAATAAAGGATGAAAATGAGTCACCAATAAAGGATGAAATAAGGGTATGTTCTTTTTGACAATGACGAATGATAGACAATCGATCCCTTGAATACTAGAGTTATTCTCTGATATAGTGGAAAAGTATAGACAAGAATCTCAGTGAAAATGTGATTTTTGTATCTCAGCAAATGAGATACAGTTATCTTTCTCAAGTCAAAGTGTGTTGTTTACAAATGAATATCACATGTCCCCTATCATTGTGTCTTTTTCTATTTATAGGGAACATGTTCCTAAAAAACTCTAATAGTACAAATATAGAGAATATTCTCTTTAATATCCTATCTTGAAACTAGCCGTTATAACTCTGTCAAAGGTACTCGACCTTGGCCTCGTCCCTTGTTCCCACCTTGACTTCGTCCCTTGTTGACTCTTCGACTACGGATGTCACCTCTTCTTGGGCCATTTTGACAAACGATAACTTGGGAACTCTTCCCCTAATACTATATTTGCTTAAATATTCTAAAGATAGATTTTGACTACACTAAACATTATGTAATATTGAATTATGTGGGTGTTTACATTTACAAATAATTACATCAAGTTTAGCTTATTAGCCCCAAAAAATGCATTCCAATTGCATTGCTTTCCGTGCATTCATTTATCATCCTCTGTCTGTTGCTTTGTACCAAAACCAGAATGTTCAATGATACTCCTTCCCTTTACTTTTACATGTCCACTAAATTAAAAATATATTTTTCTTTTTACTTGTCCATTTTAATAAATCAAGAGAAAAATAGTCTTTTTTTTGTTTTACCTTACCCTTAACTACTTATTCCTCAAATCATTTCCCAAGATTTTTTTAAATGTATTCATTATTATGAGTAAGACCGTAAAATATGTACTCTATTTATTTTTTCTTAAAAGGAGTACCAAGTCAAAAGTGGACAACTAAAAATGAATGAAGGGAGTATTATGTGGTAGTAGTTTGCTCACTACGGAGTTCTAAAAAAAAAAACAAAGAAGAAAGACTTTTTAAATAGCGGCAGCTCGACGGACGTGGAGGTCCAAAGCCAAAATGTATTAAGAGGCCCTTAAACTTCTTTCACAAGAACCATAAAATAATGAGACACAAAAGAAGTCCACATAACTATTTAAATGGAAAAGGATAGAAGGGTAAGACCATTATAAATTAAGCGTTACGATCCTTGGATTCTTAGTTAAAGAAGACGTGACACGAATAATTAAACTTTTTTTTATTATGTATGAAATGCTCAGATGTGACAAAAGGTATTACAGTCAAACCTTTCTATAACATCTTCGTTTGTTCCGAATATTTTTGGTTGTTATAGCTAATTGGTATTATAGAGAACCTATATTATAACATAACATGAAAATTATTTCCGAAAAAGCTTGGCTTTTATAGTTGTTTACCCTAAAATTTGGATAACAACTAAACTTATATTGTGGTTTTAAGGATATGTGATTTCACTCAACACCAATTGATAAATATGAAGATAAATGATAGAATTGAATTATAAGTAAAACAAACCAGTTGTTCAGACAGAACTCAGCCCTTGAGTCAAAGTACTCTCGAACTGATAGGTGCAAAAAACAGTAGGAAAATAGAGTAAACTGATGAACAATAATGTAAGCGAGAAAGAAAGAATTATATTGCTTTTCTCTGTGAATAATGATGCCTTACAAATGACTAGAACTCCCCTTTATATAGCAGAGGAATTCTACTTATGCTATAACTCTAATTACAGAAGGAAATCACATAATTAGTTAATTAACCGCTTCTCATTTGATCCGTTCCGAGATTTATGCCGTGATCCTCGACCAGTCACGGATATCTCGCTCTTCCATTATTATGCCATCTCCGATATTAATCGGTGTCTGTCTCTCTTGGCTTCGATTGTTACCAACCTCAATCTCAAAAGATACTTCGATCTCGAACTCGACGCCTCAACTTCGTGATTTAGTCGAAGTCGACCTTAGATGCAACATTCTGATCTCGATCAACTAGTAAAATCGGGTGGCCACGATTTCAACCGTATCCATATAGTCCCCTCGCTTTTTGGATTGTAATGACAAGAAACGAATTGAGCCTTCGATTTTTTGGACCTCCACAAATTATGACATCATCCCCGTGATGCAAGCGATGGAAGTGTCCGAAACGTCCCGTCAATACAATTTCCAAAATCATTAATGAGCATCAGTTGGTGGCCGGCCACTAACGCTGTTGAACCGTCTCCGTAAATCCATAAATAGGCCTTCTCCTCATTGAATCAAACTTTACTTTCACTTTCTTCTAATCTTCTAAGTTTTTACCTCTCGCAAGTTCTTTTCTTCTACTAATCTTTATGTTTCATTATCAATCTTCAAACACTAAGTCTTACTACCTTCTTCCTTTTTTAAACTCATATAAATGGCGAAAACATCTAAAACGGTTCCCCAAAAGGAGAAAACTTCTTCTTCACGGTCGGCCGGACACAAAACGCCGGTGGATCCACTCCTTTATGAGTGTGTTCCTGGTCCGTGTAGCCTTAAATCCTATTTTAAGATCGAGAAACCTTCCTCAGTCCCTGGTCGATGCGAGCATGTGTCGATGTACATTTGCTCGATAACTGTGGGGTACATCGAGAAGATTAAGAGAGAATGAAACTGGGGGGATAAAGTGGTAGTGATTCCAATCCCTGAAGAAAGTATCACTACCCACGTGGAAGGGTATCTGAGTGTTTACACTTACCCTTTCACGCTGGGCCCTATCAACCCCGTCATTATCGACTTGTGCCGTCAGTACCAGGTAACCTCAGGTCAAATCTATCCTTCCTTTTGGCGAATATTCATCATGCTCCGATTCTTTTCTAGTGAAGCCGAGGGGATGACGTTCACCCTCGACCATCTCATTAGGTTTTACAACCTCCGTATCTATCGAGGATTTATTAAATTTTAGCGTCGGGCAACCAAGGTGTTGTTCTCGAGCATCGACGAGGACAAAGATCGAGGCTGGATGGGTAGATTTGTTCGAGTGAAGACCTCCGACCTCATCATGGCAGAGAAGATGCCATTTCCTGAGAAATGGAACATGAAGCGTAAGTATTATTTCACTGTTAGTTTCCATGCATTATTTTGTTCCTCTGCTTTTTCTCATTAATGTCTTCTTTTGTAGAGGTTGCTTGGATACCTCCTGCGATCCCTGACCTCAAGAGCTGGGTCTGGAAACTGTCCTCGACCTCCACCTACGCAGAGCGCTGTTGGCGCGATTTAGAAAAAGGTCGATGGGAGGTAAAGAACCATGGTAAGCTCCCTTTTTACATATTTGATGATCTGATCATAATATATTTTTATACTTATTCAATTTCCTTGTGTGTAGGCCTAAGCAAGGATGTGACCATGGGGCCTCCGTCTGGCGAGGAGGAGACTTCGGCTCCGGTTCCGAAACCGTCAAAAGATAACAAGAGAAAAAGGGTTTTGACCTCTGAGGACCTAAAGCCCAAGAATAAGAGTTCGATTAGCAAATCAAAGACATATACTGTTTCCCTCCTTGCCCATGTAGTTCAGAATCTAAGGGAGAAGGAAGAAGAAGATGAAGATGATGACTCGATGCTAGTGACCCGAGGGAAGAAAACCATCGAGGCCCCCAAGGCCGCTGAATCAGTGGTGGCTGGTGAGGTCCCGCCTCGTGCTGAGGAGGCCTTAGAGAAGGATTCGGGCAAAGTCCCCAAATCGCCTGATATCGAGGCTGCCTCCCGTCAAACAGCGAGCACGTCCGAGTGGGCCGGTCCTGAAACCCTTCGAGTTGAAAAGAACGCCCCAAGTGACTCACTTGGGGCAGTGATAGTACGTGACTCACCAACTCTTCCTGCTTTTTTCGAAGAGGCGATACGGGATGCTCACGCTTTGAGGACCCCCGAAGTAGGCGGAGTCCCCGATGGGGAGGATCCATTTTGAGATTGCTTTGCTGGGGTCGAGGATGCTTCCGACCTGAATGACGCATCAGCCTTTTCGAAGAGGCTCAAAGACTCCTGAACCAGGTAAGTCTTAATTCCTTTGTTGATGTTGTATTCTTCTGTCTAACTCCCTTCCTTTTTCATACATGCTTTTTCCAAGTCCCGGGCTGAACTAAGCCAATGTGAGGCTGAACTCAAAAGTCTTTCAGAGGAGAGGAATGCCTTCAAACTTCTCTACGGGCAAAAAGATAAGGAGATTAAGGACGTCCAAGCCGAATTGGCTAAGCTCACAAGGAGCAGACCGACTTGATCGAGCATGTAATGATACTCTTAAAAGCTCATGGGCTTGATCCGGGAACGGAGGCTAATATTTTAATATCACAGCTGCAGCAAAAGATCGAGAAGATCGAGCTATTCTGAGAGATGATCAAGACGATCAAGGTCGAGTCCTATGGGTGGAAGGAAGGCATAGACCGCCTTGCTGCAGAGAAAGAGACTGCGCTAGCCCGGTTGTCATCGGTCGAAGGTCAACTTCGAGGCATGAATGAAAAGAGCTTGCTCAGGCAAAGAAGATAGAGGAGCTCAAGGCTCAGTTGGCTTCTGAACTCGCAAAGGCCCAAGCTGAGATCGCAAAAGCAAAAGATGAGGCCAATAAGATGGTGGCCATTTATCAGGCCGATGATGAAGCCACTCAAGTCCAAGTGAGGGAGGCTTACGAGACTGCTCAAACTTGAGCACATTAGATTACCGAACTTGCTAAATGCCAATCTCGGATGGAGACCCTCGACGAGATCCACACTCGAGGTTTCAATCTTACTGAAGAGATAGTGAAGGCAAAAGAGCACGAAGCTGATGCTAGAATATTGGCCTCTTCTGATGACGATGATGATGTCGATGATGATGATGGCAGCATGAGTGGGTCCAAAAATGGTGAGGAGCTCGAGGAAAATCTGCCCCCGAGGATAGTTAGAGTTTTTGTATTTTTCTTTTTCTTTCTTTTATGTAGGACCCCGACTGGTCCTTTGTAAATACCTTCACATATATAAAATATTTCCTTTTCGATGTTTGGCTCGACTTTTGACTTGTGAAAACTTTGGTTTGCCTTATGAAAATTTTGATACACTTCATGCCATGTGAACATTTGTTTGTGAATTTGAAACTTAGGCAATTTGACCGAAATCAGACTAATATAGTGTTTTTAGTCGAGTAAGTACTTGCTCGAACTCGAAGTAGGAAAACCCTTAGGTTTTAGCTGAGTAAGGATGAACTCAAAAACCGTCACGACAAATTCACGGAGGGAGAATTTTGGGTCTTTAAACATTGGTATTAGAGCTCTAGGTTCATAAGTGTCGTGAGTCAGAAGCCGATTTATTAGAGTCTCGTCGATCGGTACAGAGATGTCTGTACTCATATTCGAGAAGAAATGGTACTCTTCGGGACAATCATACTTCTTTTGATTCCCTGTCGTGCGAGTTATTGGTATCAAATTCTAAAATTCTCTATTCTATTCTTTCTCACAGATGGTGAGGACCCGTACCGGGAGATCTGAAGACCAAGCACCCGCGCCCCGTGCTAGAGCCGCCAGAGGCTGGGGCCAGGGTAGGGGAAGACCACGCGGTGTAGCAAGATCACCCGCGTGAGATGTGGCAGAGGAACCCCCAGCAGCTCCAGCTGGAGGCAGGCATCAAAGGTTTCAATTGCTGTACCAGCCCTCCAGGAGACTTTAACCCAGTTCATGAGCATGTTCAGCACCTTAGCTCAAGCAGGATTGATCCTACTAGCTCTCACCATATCTCAGGCCGAGGGAGGGGCACATACTCCCGCAGCCCGTACTCTTGAGCAGAGGGTCCAGGTTGATCAGGCCCCAGAGTTCATTCGTATGCAGTCAGTAGCTCTGGTTCAGCATGAGGTCGGTATAGCCGCTTTTGAGGTGGAGCAACTCAGACTTGAGAGGTACAAGAAGTACCACCCACCTACCTTCAGCGGATTGACTAAAGATGATACTCAGGGTTTTCTGGAGGAGTGTCATCGTATTTTCTGTACTATGGGCGTAGCGGAGATTAGTGGGGTTTTTTTTACCACTTTCCATCTTAGAGGAGCAGCTTATCAGTGGTGGCGTGCTTATTAGTTGAGTAGTCCGGACGAAGCAGCCTCACTTACATGGACTCATTTGTCGGACATGTTTTTTTAAAGAGTATGTCCCTCAGAGTCTCAAAGATGCATGGCTCATGGAGTTTGAGAAGTTGTGCCAGGGTTCTATGACTATGTCAGAGTACGCAGTCCGTTTCAACGACTTGGCTCGACATGCACTGCCCTTGGTTTCCACAGTTCGGGAGAGAGTTCGTTACTTCATCGAGGGGCCCACCCCCGCATCCGGATCAGTATGGCCAGGGAGTTGGAGATGGATATATCTTATCAGCATGTTGTGAGTATTTCCAGGAGAGTGGAAGGCATGCTTGCCCAGGACAAAGAGAAGAGAGAGGCCAAAAGGTCTCAAGAGACTGGTTCTTATTCTAGAGCTTGTGCCCCAGTAGCTCGCCATGGTAGGGGTTATGTGAGTCTCCCCTTTCATTCAGCTCTTCCACCCGCCAGTGGTGTTCTAGCCCCTTCTAGGCCCCAAGAGCCTTACTATGTACCGCCAGTATCTAGTGTGCCTCCTACTCGGGGTGCTATTAGCGGCCAGTCCAACAGACCTGGCCCGAGTCAGTCACAGCAGCCACGCCCTCCGAAGGTTTGTTTTGAGTGTGGTGACACACGCCATATGGTGAGGGATTTCTGCAGACTTAGGAGAGGTGCACCTCCACAGACTTCTCAGCCACCACGTGCTCCACCGGGTCCTCAGGCCATGATTCCAGCACTAAGCACCGACCCACCTGCTCAGCCAGCTCGAGGTGGAGGTCAGGGAGGTCGCTCTAGAGGGGGAGGCCGGGCCAGGTATTATTCTCTTCCGTCTCGTATAGAGGCTGTTGCGTCCAACTCTGTCATTATAGGTATTGTTCCAGTCTATCATAGAGATGCGTCCGTATTATTTGACCCAGGCTCTACGTATTCCTATGTGTCCTCTTATTTTTCCCCACATTTGGGCGTATCTCGGGATTCTTTGAGTTCCCCTATTTATATGTCTACTCCTGTGGGAGATTCTCTTGTTGTGGACCGCGTGTATCGGTCGTATTTGATTTCTCTTAGTGGTTTTGAGACCAGAGCCAATTTATTGTTACTCAACATGGTAGATTTTGTTGTTATCTTGGGCATGGATTGGTTGTCACCCCATTATGCTATTCTTGATTGTCATGCTAAGACCGTGACACTGGCTATGCCAAACTTACCGCGATTAGAGTGGAGGGGTACCTTAGAGTATACGCCCAACAGAGTTATTTCATTTCTTAAGGCTCAACGAATGATTGAGAAGAGGTGTGACACGTATTTAGCTTATGTGAGAGATGTCACTATTGATACCCCTACAGTTGAGTCAGTTCTAGTAGTGAGGGACTTCCCAGATGTGTTTCCAGCTGATCTTCCAGGCATGCCGCCCGATAGAGACATTGATTTCGACATTGATTTGTTGCCAGGAACTAAGCCCATCTCTATTCCTCCATACCGTATGGCTTCTCCTGAGTTGAAGGAGCAATTGCAAGAGCAACTTGATTAGGGCTTAATTCAGAACAGTGTGTCACCTTGGGGTGCTCCGGTCTTGTTTATGAAGAAAAAGAATGGTTCTATACGTACGTGTATTGATTATCGCTAGCTGAACAGTTACAGGGTGCTAGGGTATTCTCCAAGATTGAATTACGTTCAGGCTATCATCAGTTGAAGATTCGGGAGCCGAATATCCCGAAGACTGCTTTCAGGACCCGATATGGTCACTATGAGTTTCTTATTATGTCTTTTGGGCTAACAAATGCCCCGGCAGCTATTATGCATTTGATGCACAGTGTGTTCCGGCCTTATCTTGACTCCTTCGTCATTGTGCTTATTGACGACATTCTGGTGTACTCCAGGACTCGGGAGGATCATGAGCAGCACCGGAGGACAGTGCTTCAGACTTTGAGAGAAAAGAAGTGTTATGCAAAATTTTCAAAGTGTAAGTTTTGGCTAGACTCATTGGCATTCTTGGGTCATGTAGTATCGAGTGATGGAATCAAGGTAGATATGAAGAAGGTAGAAGCAGTGCAGAGTTGTCCTAGACCGTCATCAGCTACGGAGATCCATAGTTTTCTTGGTTTGGGGGGGGGGGTACTACTGTTGTTTTGTAAGGGTTTCTCATCTATTGCAGCACCTATGACCAGGTTGACCTAGAAGGGTGCTCCGTTCAGGTGGACACGGGAGTGTGAGGAGAGCTTTCAGATGCTCAAGAAGGCTTTGGCTATAGCTCCAGTATTGGTATTGCCTCTAGGTTCGGGATCTTACACTATATATTATGATGCGTTGCGGATTGGTCTTGGCGCGGTGTTGATGCAGAACGGTAGGGTGATTTCCTACGCGTCCAAACAACTGAAGGTGCATGAGAAGAACTATCATGTCCACGAACTTGAGTTAGCAGCTATTGTTCATGCCCTGAAAATTTGGCGGCACTATTTTTACGACCTTGTGAGATTTACGCCAATCATCAGAGTTTGCAGCATATATTCAAGAAAAAGGATCTTAACTTGCGTCGGGGGAGGTGGTTAGAGCTACTTAAGGACTATTATATCACCATTTTGTACCACCCGGGAAGGCCAATGTGGTGGCTGATGCTTTGAGTCATCGGGAAGAGATTTTGGGGAGTTTAGCATATCTTCCAGCAGGAGAGAGACCCTTAGCATTGGATGTTCAGGCGTTAGCCATCCAGCTTGTGAGATTGTATATTTTTGAGCCGAGTCAAGTGTTAGCTTGTGTGGTCTCTCGGTCTTCTCTTTATGATCGTATCAGGGAGCGTCACTATGATGAACCTCATCTGTTTGTCCTTAAGGACACGGTCCAACCCAGTGATGCTAGGGAGGTCACTATTGGTGATGATGGCGCATTGAGGATACAAGGCAGGCTATGTGTGCCCAATGCAGATGGTTTGCGTGAGTTGATCCCTCAAGAGGCTCATAGCTCGCGGGACTCTATTAATCTGGGTGCCGTGAAGATGTATCAGGACTTGGGGCAGCATTTTTGGTGGAGGAGGATGAAGAAGGACATAGAGGAGTATGTGGCTCGGTGCCTTAATTGCCAGCAGGTGAAGTATAAGCATTAGCGATCGGGTGGGTTGCTTCAGAAGTTAGATATTCCTGAGTGGAAATGGGAGCAGATCACTATTGATTTCGTTGTTGGAATCCCACGGACTCAGCGGAGGTTTGATGCGGTTTGGGTGATTATGGATAGGCTGAGTCAGCTCATTCATTCCAGTGATGACTACATATTCTTCCGAGCAGCTGGTTCGAATCTACATCCGCAAGATCATCAGGGTTCATGACATACCAGTATCTATCATCTTTGTCCGGGGTACGCAGTTTACATCACGGTTCTAGAGGGCCGTACAACATAAGTTGGGTACTCGAGTGGAGCCGAGCACAACATTTCACCCTTACAGGGACGGAAAGTTCGAGCGCACTATTCAGATATTAGAGCATATGCTCCGTGCGTGTGTGATGGAGTTTGGAGGGGCGTGAGTTTAGTTCTTGCCACTTGCAGAGGCTCTGTATGGTAGGCGGCATCGGTCCCTAGTGGTTTGGTTCGAGCCAGGTAAGGCCTGATTATTGGGTATAGAATTGGTCAAGGATGCCCTGGATAAGGTGAAGGTGATTAGGATCAACTTCGCACAGCCCAGTCCAGACAGAAGAATTATGCGGACCGGAAGGTTTGCGATGTAACATTCATGGTTGGAGAGCGGGTCTTGCTCCAGGTATCGCCTATGAAGGGCGTTATGAGGTTCGAAAAGAAGGGTAAGCTGAACCCAAGGTAAAATGGTCTTTTTGAGGTGTTGCGGCGTGTTGGGTAGATTTCTTACGAGATTACCTTACCTCCCAGCCTAGCAGGGGTTCATCCGGTATTCCACGTTTCTATGCTCCGGAAGTATCACGGTGATCCGACTCATGTATTGGATTTCAACACACTCCAGTTGGACAAGTATCTATCTTATGTTGAGGAGCCAGTGGCTATTTTGGACAGGCGGGTCAGAAATCTAAGATCAAAGAACATTGCTTCAGTAAAGGTTCAGCTGAGGGGTCAGTCGGTCGAGGAGGCGACTTGGGAGATCGAGCAGGATACGCACATCAGTTATCCTCATCTTTTCACTGCTTCAGGTATGTCTCTATTCTTATTCGAGGACGAACAATTATTTTAAGAGGGGGAAGATGTAACGACCCGGCTGGTCATTTTGAGAGTTATAGCCTCGATCCCCTATTAACTGCTTCCCTCGTATCTATTTATGCTATTGTGACTTGCCGGGAGGTTTAGTTTTGGTTTTTGGAGTGTTTTGGGCACTTATAGCCTGTTTCCAAGCTTCTAAAATCAGCTTATTTGGAGAAGTACTTTTTTCAAAAGTACTTTTAAAAAAAGTTCTTTTGGTGAGAAGCAATTTGTGTTTGGCTAATTAATTTGAAAAGCACTTTTGAGCAGTAATTAGTATTTGGACAAGCTTTTGAAAACTGCTTCTAAGTGTATTTTCTCAAAAGTGCTTATGAGAAAAGTGCTTTTGGAAAGAAGCTACTTTTTTCTGCTTCTCAAAAACTGCTACTGCTTCTCCTCAAAATCACTTTTTTTCCTTCCAAAAATTGGAGTAGGTCCATAGGGTTGAATGTGACTAGTGTGCAAAATTTGGGGTCAATCGGAGTGGTTTGATAGGTTTCGATATCGAATGTGGAAAATTGAAGTTCAAGTTATTTAAGTTTGAATTGGAGGATGGTTCATGATTTTAGCGTGTTTTGATGTGGTTTGAGGACTCGACTAAGTTCGTATGTTTTTTAGGACTTGTTGGTATGTCAGGTTGAGGTCCGGGGGCCTCGGGTTGATTTCGCATGGTTAATCGACCTTTTGAACTTAAGAAAAGATAGCAGATTTCTGGTGTTTTCGTTGCAGACATTTCTTCATCTCATTCGTGAGAGAGATTTCGCGATCGCGTAGAGCATCTGGGAGGCCAGCTCAAGTTTGTTCTTCCTGTTGGCGCTAAGGATTGCGCTTTCACGAATGTATGGTCAGTGGAAGCATCACGAACGCGAAGAGTGGAACGCGTTCAGGTAGAGGAAGTGAGGCAGCTGGGGACCCCAGCCACTTGGTCTACGCGTCGCGCAGCGGGTATCGCGTTCACGAAGGACATGAAGTGAAAGGTAGGCGTTCGCGAGAGATCCATCGTGTTCGCGAAGGAGGAAATTTGGTCTGTAGAATTTTTGTTATACGGGAACACGAGAGAGTGGTCGCGTTCGTGAAGAAGGGAACATCTGGGCAGATTTAAAGTTCAAAATCGAGGGTTTATGTCATTTTTTCACCATTTGGACTTGAGAGCTCGAAATTAGGCGATTTTTGGAAGGGTTTTCACGTGGATGTTTGGGTAATTGATTCTTATCTAGTTTTGGTTAATTCCCATTATTATGTCTTTAATTTCAAAATCAAATTAGTGATTTGGGGTGGAAAATTGGGAAAATTTGAAAAAAGTTCTTAGGCCGAATTTTGGGATTTTGATCGAGATTTTGGTATCAGATTTGAGTAATTTTGGTACGAGAGAACCCGTGAATGAATGGGTGTTCACATTTTGTGACTTCTTATGATGACCCAGAAAATCATCTCTCATTTTATAAGTCAAAATTGTGTTCTGAGACCTTGAAAACCTCCTTTTATCTCACCTCATTTTTCGTGCGCAGCCCGGGCGTATATCCGGGAAGTTTTTATGTGAAAAACTGAGAAAAATGCTAATTTTGCCTTAATATTGAATTTAAGTTGACTTCGGTCAACATTTTGGGTAAATGGACCCGGACTCGTGATTCGACGGTCGCGGAGAGTCCGTAGGAAAATATGGGACTTGGGCGTGTGCCCGGAATTGAATTCCGAGGTGCCGAGCTCGAGAAATGAATTTTTGAAAGAAATTGTTTTACTGAAATTATAAGAGTCTTTGGAAAATTTGATTATATTTGAAATTGATGGTATTGGGCCTGTATTTTTGATCCGGAGCTTGGTACAGGTTTAAAATAGTATTTAAGTGATGCCTATAAAATTTGGTAAGAAACAGAGGTCATTTGACATGATTCGGACCCGTAGTTGTGAAATTTTAAACTTTGAAAGTTTTGAAATTTTTCTTTGAATTCTATGCTAAATTCGTTGTTTAAGATGTTATTTTGGTGATTTGATCAGTAACGTTATCTTGCTTAGCATGTTCAATGTTAGGCACCATCACGGTCCCGACGGTGGGAAATTGGGGTCGTGACAAGTTGGTATCAGAGAACTAGGTTGCTTAGGTCTCACAATTCACAGACAAGCTTAGTAGAGTCTGAAGGATCGGTACAAAGATGTCTATGCCTATCCCCCAAAGACTACAGAGTTTAAGAATGACTTCACATCTATTCTTCTCTGTCGTGCGATTTGATGTCTCAAAACTAACTGAATTTCTGCTCTATTCTCTCGCAGATGGCGAGAACACGTGCTTCTTTATCCACTGGTCAGTAGCCCGAGTCTCCAGTTGCAGCTCCTATGAGGGGGTGGGGACAAGGCCGGGGCCGTGCTAGAGGCCGAGGCAGGGGCAGAGCTCAGCCCAGAGCAGCAACCCCAGTGGCGGAGCCTCAGGTAGAGTTTGCTGATAAGGTTCCTGCCCAGACAGTCCCGATTGGGCCAACTCAGGTTCCCGAGGGGTTCATTGCCACCCCAGTACTCCAGGATGCTCTGGTCCGTTTAGTGGGCCTCATGGAGAGAGTCACTCAGGCAGGTTTGCTTCCTGCAGCACCAGCCATCTCGCAGGCTGGGGGAGGAGCCCAGACTCCTGCTACTCGCACTCCGGAGCAGTTGGCTTCTTAGTTTCAGACTTCAGTAGCTCAGCCATCTGGGGTAGTTCAACCGGGTAATGGCCAGACCAGTGATGGGGCATCTATGTCTTTTGATGCTTTGTGGAGGTTGGATAGGTTCACCAAGGTTTTCACTACTACTTATAGCGGTGCATCTTCAGAGGATCCCCAGGACTATTTGGATAGTTGCCATGAGGTTTTACGGAACATGGGGATAGTGGAGACTTATGGGGTCCACTTTTCTACCTTTCGTCTGTCAGGTCCCGCCAAGACTTGGTGGTGAGATTATTGTTTGGCCAGACCAGTTGGATCACCGGCCTTGACTTGGGCCCAGTTCACTCAGCTATTTCTGGAGAAACTTCTTCCTATCACCCAGAGAGAGGATCTTCGGAGGCAGTTTGAGCGTCTCCAGTAGGGCTCTATGAATGTCACTCAGTACGAGACCAGATTTGTTACCTTGGCCCGACATGCGATCATGATACTTCCCACCGAGCGAGAGAGGGTGAGGTGATTTATTGAGGGACTAGCTCAACCGATCAGATTACATATGGCCAAAGAGACAGGGAGTGAGATTTCTTTCCAGGATGTAGCCAATGTGGCCAGACGTGTTGAGATGGTTCTGTTGCAGGGGGTAGTCAGGGGTGTGACAAGAGACCCCGTCATTTTGGCAGGTTCAATTTGGAGCCTCATCTGGAGGCAGAGATTCTTTCCTCCTAGGCTGTTTCATTCGGCACTTCAGGTTTCCCGCAGTGCTCTAGGTGGTCGTGGTTCCCATATGCAGTATTCTGATCAGTTGCCCTACAGTGCACCATCAGCTCCTATCATTGCATCACTGCTTCAGAGTTTTCAAGGTGGTTACTCAGGTCGTCAGGGTCAGTTTCAGGGTCAGCAGCCGAGGGCTTGCTATACTTGTGGCGATCAACGGCAAATTGCTAGATTTTTCCCTCGAGCAGTTCTCAGCACCAGGGTTCTCGTGCTATGGTTCCAACACTAGCTGCTCCACCACCCGCTCAGCTAGCCAGAGGTGGGGGTCGAGGTATTATAGGTAGAGGCCAGGCTACTAGGGGTAGAGGTCAGCCAGCAGGAGGCCGTCCCAGGGACGTAGTTCAGATGGGTGGGGCCCATCCCCGATATTATGCTATTCCAGCCAGACCTGAGGTTGAGGCCTCCAATGCAGTTATCACAGGTATGGTTTCAGTTTGCAGCAGGGATGCTTCGGTTTTATTTGATCCAGGGTCCATATTTTCCTATGTGTCATCTTATTTTGCTCCTTACTTGGTTATGCCCCATGATTCTCTGAGTACTCCTGTATATGTGTCTACACCAGTGGGTGATTCTATTGTGGTAGATCGTGTCTACTGTTCGTGTATAGTGGTTATTGGTGGTCTTGAGACTAGTGTAGATCTTCTACTTCTTGATATGGTAGATTTTGATGTTATTTTGGGGATGGATTGGCTGTCGCCTTATCATGCCATACTGGACTGTCATGCCAAGACTATGACCTTAGCGTTGCCGGGGTTGCCTCGACTGGAGTGGAGAGGGACTCCTGGTCATTCTTCCAGCAGGTTATCTCATATATGAAGGCTCGACGTATGGTCGAGAAGGGATGTTTGGCCTATTCGGCCTATGTTCGTGGTTCTAGTGTCGAGGTTCCTTCTATGGAGTCTGTGCCCATTGTCCGAGAGTTTCTAGAGGTGTTTCTTGCAGACCTTTCGGGTATGCCACCCGACAGGGATGTTGACTTTTGCATTGAGTTGGCTCCGGGCACTCATCCTATTTCTATTTTGTCGTACCGTATGGCCCCGCCTGAGTTGAAGGATTTGAAAGAAAAGTTGCAGGATTTGCTTGATAAAGGCTTCATTAAGCCTAGTGTCTTTCCTTGGGGTGCGTCGGTGTTGTTTGTTAAGAAGAAGGATGGGTCGATGAGGATGTGTATAGATTATCGGCAATTGAACAAGGTTACCATCAAGAACAAGTACCCATTACCGCGAATTGATGATTTGTTTGATCAGCTTCAGGGTGCCAAGGTATTTTCGAAGATTGATTTGAGATTTGGCTACCACCAGTTGAGGATTAGGGCATCTGATGTCCCTAGGACAGTTTTTCGCACTCGGTATGGGCATTATGAGTTCTTAGTGATGTCATTCGGGTTGACAAATGCCCCAGCTGTTTATATGGACTTGATGAACTGAGTGTTCAGGCCTTATTTGGATTCCTTCGTGATTGTCTTCATTGATAATATTCTAATTTATTCCCGCAGCCGGGAGGAGCATGAGCAACACCTTCAAGTCATTCTCGAAACTCTGAAGGACAGTCACTTATAAGCCATGTTTTTGAAATATGAGTTTTGGTTGAGTTCAGTTGCATTTCTGGGTCATGTCGTATCAGAAAAGAGTATGCAGGTGGATCCCAAGAAGATTTCAGCGGTCAAGGATTGGCCTAGACCCACTCAGCTGGCCTAGACCCACTCAGCCACAGAGATTCGGAGTTTCTTGGGTTTGGCGGGCTATTTCCGTTGGTTCGTGGAGGGGTTTCATCTATTGCAGCTCCGATGACCAGGTTGACTCAGAAGGGTGCCCAGTTCAGGTGGTCAGAGGAGTGTGAGGCGATCTTCCAGAAGCTCAAGACAACTTTGACTACGGCACCGGTGTTGGTTTTGCCCACAGGTTCAGGGCCATATACTGTGTATTGTGATGCATCTCGGGTTGGACTTGGTGCAGTGTTGATGCAGGATAGTAAGGTTATTGCATATGCTTCGCGTCAGTTGAAGATCCACGAGAAGAATTATCCAGTTCATGATTTGGATCTAGCAACCATTGTTCACGCGCTGAAGATTTGAAGGCATTATCTATATGACGTGTCATGTGAGGTGTTCACGGATCACAAGAGCTTGAAATATTTGTTCAAGCAGAAGGAGCTAAATTTGAGGCAGATGAGATGGTTGGAGCTGTTGAAAGAGTATGACATCACTATCTTATAACATTCGGGAAAGGCCAATGTAATGGCTGATGCTTTGAGTAGGAAGTCAGCCAGTATGGGTACTCTTGCATATATTAAGGTCAGGGAGAGACTGCTAGCTTTGGATGTTCAGGTTTTAGCCAACTGGTTCATTAGATTGGATTTTTCTGAGCCCGGCCATGTTCTAGCTTATACAGTTGCTAGTTCTTCATTATTTGACCGTATTCGAGATCGGCAGTATGATGATCCTCATTTGTGTGTCCTTAGGGACACGGTGCGGCACGATGGTGCCAAGCAAGTTACTGTTGGTGATGATGGAGTTTTACGGATGCAGGGTCGTATTTGTGTGCCCAATGTCGATGGACTTCGTGAGTTGATTTTAGAGGAGGCCCGTAGTTCCCGGTTCTCCATTCATCCGGGCACCACAAAGATGTATCAGGATTTATGGCAACACTATTGGTGGAGGAGTATGAAGAAGGATATTGTGGCATATGTAGCAACAGGTTAAGTACGAGCATCAGAGGCTTAGTGGATTGCTTCAGCAGATTGAGATTCCTGAGTGGAAGTGGGAGCATATCATCATGGATTTCGTTGTCGGACTCCCAAGGACTCAGAGGAAGTTCGATGCAGTAGGGGTTATTGTGGACAGACTGACCAAGTCAGTGCACTTCATTCCTGCTGCAGTTTTATATTCTTCGGAGAGATAGGCAGAGATATAAATTAGGGAGATTGTTCTTCGTCATGGTATGCTCGTGTCTATCATTTCTGACCGAGGTACGCAGTTTACCTCGCATTTCTGGAGGATAGTTCAGTGTGAGTTGGGCACGAGAGTTGAGTTGAGCACAGCATTTCATCCTCAGACGGACGGACAATCCGAGCGCATAATTCAGATTTTGGAGGATATGCTACGAGCATGTGTCATAGACTTTGGAGGTTCTTGGGATCAGTTCTTTCCATTAGCTGGGTTTGCCTACAACAACAGCTATCAGTCGAGCATTCAAATGGCTCCTTATGAGGCATTATATGGTACGCGGTGTCGGTCGCCGGTTGGGTGGTTTGAGGCGGGAGAGGCTCGGTTGTTGGATACAAACTTAGTGCAGGATGCCTTGGATAAGGTTAAGATCATACATGATAGACTTCGTACAACTCAGTTCAGGCAGAAGAGTTATGTCGATCGCCGAGTTCGTGATGTAGCATTCATGGTAGGAGAGCGGGTGTTGCTTCGGGTGTCTCCCATGAAGGGCGTGATGAGGTTTGGGAAGAAGGGAAAGCTAAGCACTAGGTTCATTGGTCCGTTTGATATTCTTGATAGAGTGGGAGAGGTCGCTTACAAACTTGCGTTGCCACCGAATTTATCAGCTGTGCATTCAGTGTTTCATGTGTCTATGCTTCGGAAGTATCACGGCGATCTAGACCATGTGTTAGACTTCAGCAGTGTCCAGTTGGACAGGGATTTGACCTATGAGGAGGAGCTGGTAGCCATATTAGACCGGCAGGTTCATCGGTTGAGATCAAAGAGTTATCCTTCGGACCTGGGAGTCCGAGTCCGATATGCGCAGCCGATATCCCCATCTTTTCCCCGATTCAGGTAATTTTCTATGTCCGTTCGAGGACGAACGATTGTTTTAGATGTGGAGAATGTGATGACCCAAAAAGTCATCTCTCATTTTATAAGTCAAAACTGTGTTCCGAGGCCTTGAAAACCTCTTTTTATCTCACGTCATTTTGCGTGTGCAGCCCGGGTGTATATCCGAGAAGCTTTTATGTGAAAAACTGAGAAAAATGCTAATTTTGCCTTAATATTGAATTTAAGTTGACTTCGGTCAACATTTTGGGTAAACAGACCCGGACCCATGATTCGATGGTCCCGGAGGGTCCGTAGGAAAATATGGGACTTGGGCGTGTGCCCGGAATTGAATTCCGAGGTGCCGAGCCCGAGAAATGAATTTTTGAAAGAAATTATTTTACTGAAATTATAAGAGTCTTTGAAAAATGTGATTATATTTGAAATTGATGGTATCGGGCCCGTATTTTGGTTCCGGAGCCTGGTACAGGTTTAATATAGTATTTGAGTGATGCCTATAAAATTTGGTAAGAAACGGAGGTCATTTGACGTGATTCAGACCCGTAGTTGTGAAATTTGAAACTTTGAAACTTTTGAGATTTTTCTTTGAATTCTATGCTAAATTCGTTGTTTAAGATGTTATTTTGGCGATTTTATCGCACGAGTAAGTCTGTAGGATGTTTTTAAGGTTGTGTGCATGTTTGGTTTGGAGCCCCGAGGGCTCGGTTGAGTTTCGGGTAGGTCTCGGGGTGTTTAGACTTGGAAAATCACTGTTGGTGCACCAGTTCTGGTGTGCTGGCACCTACGAGCTTAGGGCCGCAGGTGCGGACCTTCACCCGCAGGTGCGGTCCAGCCCAGCCAGCCCCCTTTCCGCAGGTGCGACAAAAATTCCGCAGAAGCGGATACATCTCCGTAGGTGCGGCCCTCAGTGGCCTTGCCCATTTCCGCAGGTGCGACCATTTTCCGCACCTGCGCAAGCGCAGGTGCGACCCAGACACCGTAGGTGCGAGGTTCGGGCAGTGTGTTTAAGTTAGAGCTTCATCCGATTTCATTCTCATTTCTTCACAAAAATAGGAGACCAAGGGCAATTTTCTCAAGAGATTTTCTTCCCAAATCATAGGTAAGTGTCCACTAACTAATTTCCTTCAACTTCCTAATGATTTTCATCAACTTTTATCAAGAATTCTAGGGTTTCAATAGTAGAAAATTGGAGATTTGGGTAGAGTTAGGGCTTTTGAAAATAATTGGAATTTAGACCTCGTTTTGAGGTCGAATTTCGAAACCAATTACATATTCGGGCTCGTGGGTGAATGGGTGATCGGATTTTGGTCCGAACCTCGTGTTTTGACCAAGCGGACCCGGGGTCGATTTTTGACTTTTTAGGAAGAATGATAGAAAGTTCATAATTAAGCATTGGGGTTGAATTATTTAGCATTTATTGATATTATTAAGCTAATTATGTCTAGATACAATTGAATTGGAGGCGAATTCTAAGGGGAAAACGGTAATTAAAGCTTGAGTTGGTCGTGGAATTCGAGGTAAGTGTTTGGCTTAACCTTAGCTTGAGGGAATAGGTGTTGTGTCATATTTCCTATGTGTAAGTATCATGTTCAACGTATAGGTGAGGTGACGAGTACATATACGTTGGTGTCAAGTATGCCCGTGAGTCGAATATTATGATTTACGTGGTTTTTCGTTAAGTAATACTTGAGTTTCACTTTATAGCTATTCATGTTGGTGGGAATTCCTTGACATTGAACTGTGTTGAGTATTGGTTTCAGTTGAAGATGTTTATGTGAAGTTATGTACTAAGTGAGATTGGTTATAGCTGTTCTTTTCCTTACCATGATGGTATTGATTCCACTGTTGGCTCCCTTGCCGGGACATTATTGTTTTAATTTTGTTTACTCTGTTAATTTCCTTGTTGGATTCATTTGATGTGTTTGAGTAAGGAAGAGTGAGAAATCACGAAGGGTGATTCTTTGTGTGAGATTATGAGTGAATGTTAATGCACAAAGGGTGATGCCGTGCCGATATTGTGATTGTAAAAGCACGAAGGGTGGTGCCGTGCCATGATATGAGTGATAATGCACGAAGGATAATGTCGTGCCATGATATTGTGAGGGTAAAAGCATGAATGGTGATGTCGTGCTGAATATATTGATTCTGATGGTGAGGACGAGAGTAAAAGCACGGAGGGTGATGCCGTGCACTTGTTTTTGTAATTATTATTACTAGTTATGTTGCTTAAATTGATATCTAATTTGATCCTTATCTCGTTATTTCCATTATTTGATATTTCCTCCCCTCAGCATGTTTCCCCCTTTCCTTTATGCTTAGCTTCTTATTCCTCTTTGTATTATTTTCTCCGTATACTATTAAACTGCACAAGTTGATTTGGTTGTCGTGTCCTAGCCTCGTCACTACTTCGCCGAGGTTAGGCTCAACACTTACTCAGTACATGGTGTCGGTTGTACTGTGCAGATCCCGGTGCTGGACTCTTCGGACCTTAGATCAGGGTTGCTGCCTTCAGTCTAGCGGAGATTCCGAGGTAGATCTGTAGACGTCCGCAGGCCTTGGCGTCCCCCTATTTCATTTCTATTATGTTCTTATTTACTTCTGAGACAGATATGTATTTGTATTTGATTCAGACTTCTATTTGTAGTATTCATAGACAGTCCGTGAAATTGTGACACCTGTTCTGGGAGTACTTTGGTTCTGGATTTCGTATTGGTATCATATCAAGCTGTTAAATCATATCACATCGTATTTTATATTTTGTGCTTTATTATAAAATCCGGTAAACTGTTAAAGATAAGGAAATAAGGTAATTAACCAGTAACGTTGGCTTCCCTAGCGGATTCAATGTTAGGCGCCATCACGGTCCTGACGGTAGAAAATTCGGGTCATGACACTTTTACCTGATTTCGAGACCTGGGACTAGGGAGGCTTTTTGGGTCGATTTCCTAATTTCTCGCTTTAGCTTAGATTCCATTGACGAAATTAGTTTCTTATACCCATAGTTATGATATGTAACTGATTTTCGCTAGATTTGGGTCATTCAGAGTCGGATATTCGTGGAAAAAGCATTGTTACAGATTAATTGAGCTTGGTTCGAGGTAAGTAGCTTGCCTAAACTTGTGTTGGGGAACTCCCCTTAGGATTTGGTACTGTTTTGATATGTGAGCGTCGTGTACGTGAGGTGACGAGTACGTACACGGGCTAATTATTGTAAAATCCTGATTTCTGCTAAGCTACAACATGTTTCCTTCTTATTTGAGTTATATCAGCATGTATAGTATCCTGTTAGATTAGAATAGCATGTCTACTATCCTTAATTGTTATCTGAACTCCGTGTAGCATGATTAGTGAATTTCTTGTTTTTTCGTGACTTGTACTTTGTCTAAATTGTAGGATTTCGTGTTGTAGATGTTAATTTCTATTGTTTGAGCTGTGTATTTACTTTTGGGACTACAGAACGGTATTCCGGGAGATCTCCCTGCATATTTACTTTGGGACTATGGAATGATATTCCAGGAGATCCCCCTATCTTGCATATTTACTTTGGGACTATGAAACAGTATTTCGGGAGATCCCCCTGTACATTTACGTTTGGGACTACGAGACGGTATCTCGGGAGATCCCCTATTGTTATCTCTGTGAACTGAGCTGTTACCTTTCTATGACTTCATTCTTGTTAAATTTCGGTTTTTATTTTACTACGATATTTCACTCTCCCTATATATATATATATATATATATATATATATATCAGTAGGTTCCTGACCTGAACTCGTCACTCCTCGACCGAGGTTAGGCTTGGCACTAACTGGGTACCGTTGTGGTATACTCATGCCCTTCCCCGCACATGTTTTTCGTGTGCAGATCCAAGTTCCTCCTACCAGCCTCGTTCTTAGTTGTAGTCGCTGCTATTCCGGAGACTTCAAGGTATATCTGTACGCGCCCACAGATCCTCGGAATCCCCCTCTATCCCCCTATGTTACTTCTTTTATTTCTATCGATATTGATGTATAGAACAGTTAGAACTTCGTAGAAGCTTGTGACTTACGGTGTTCCGGGTCTTGGGAGTGTTGTGTATATTTCGAGAGTTGACTATTTTATATGCCTAGCGGCACCTCAATTGCTTATTTAAAATATCTGTTATTGTTAGTTGTTAATTTTCATGTTTTTCATTTCATTTCCGCAAAGTGTTAGGTTTACCTAGTCGTAGAGACTAAGTGTCGTCACTACAAATTTACGGAGGGAGAATTTTGGATTGTGACATCTACTGTTCGGGTAGTTTAATGGAAAATTTACACAATATAATTGCCCCCATAATAATAGTCAAAAAATATAATTTTAGTATATTAATGTTAATCAAATATCAAGTTTGAACAGATTATGATATAATCATCAGACAATCATTAGTCAACATGTAAACATAAAGTTTACATACTACAGACTCTCATAGGAATAATATAAAGGATTTTACTTTTACTCTTTAATCTTAAATATAAAATTTGCACGAGAGATGTGTATTACTTATATATATCTTGAACTCCTTCTACCTTAAAACTGTGAAAAGATCTTAAAATAATTATTAATGTTTTCATTTTCAATTTGTTTATATATGGATAAAACCAAATTGTTTGTTAGCCAAAAAGAAAAAGTAAGGCATGCATTGTATAAAAACGGTACCTTTCAGGTGTTTCTTGCCATGAGACTTTTCTAGATATTTTAAATCATAGCATCTAAAACAATAGACCTTTCCGACAACCTTGACCACCAAATGATGATGTGGAGGATAGTAATGAGTAGGTGGTGGCGGTGAAGTGTGATAGTATGGTGGGGGAGAAGACTTCTTTGGTGGTGGTGGGGAGGTGTAGTAGTATGGAGTTGGAGGTGACTTTACTGGTGGTGGTGGGGAAGAGTAGTGATATGGTAGCGGTGGTGATTTCTTTGGTGGTGGTGGAGAAGAATAGTAATATGGCGGAGGAGGTGATTTCTTGGGCGGTGGTGGTGAGGAATAGTAATATGGTGGAGGAGGAGACTTAACTTGTGGCAGTGGGGAACTATAGTGATATGGGGGAGGAGGTGATTTCTTGGGTGCTGGTGGTGAGGAATAGTAATATGGTGGAGGAGGAGACTTAACTGGTAATGGTGGGGAAGTATATTGATATGGTGGCGGGGATGATTTCTTTGGTGGTGGCGGTGAGGAATAATAATATGGTGGAGGAGGAGACTTTACTAGTGGTGGTGGAGAACTGTAATAGTATGGGGGAGGAGGAGACTTAGCAGGTGGTGGTGGGGACTTATAACAGTATGGTGGCGGTGGTGATGATGATGGAGGAGGCGGAGACTTGTAATAATAAGGTGGCGGAGGTGAAAGTGAAGGAGGCGGTGGAGATTTATAGTAGTAAGGTGGAGGAGGTGAAGGAGAAGGTGGCGGTGGAGACTTATAATAGTAAGGTGGAGGTGGTGATGGCGAGGGTGGTGGCGGAGATTTATAATAATATGGTGGTGGAGGTGATGGTGAAGATGGAGGTGGCGAGTTATAATAATATGGAGGTGGTGGCAAAGGTGATGGTGGAGGAGGAGATTTGTACACATATGGGGGTGGAGGAGATGGCGAAGGAGGAGGTGGTGATTTATACACATAAGGCAGTGGGGGTGAAGGTGATGGAGGTGGAGGGGTGAAGGTGATGGAGGTGGAGGAGACTTATATACATATGGTGGCGGGGGAGATGGAGAAGGAGGAGGTGGTGATTTATACACATATGGTGGCGGGGGAGAAGGTGATGGAGGAGGTGGAGATTTGTACACATAAGGTGGTGGCGGAGAAGGAGACGGAGGTGGTGGTGACTTGTACTCATATTCTGGAGATGGCGGAGAAGAATATATATAAGGATTTGCTGACACTACATTAGCAACTGCCAATATGGCCAATGCCACTATGATTTGTGGAAAATATCGACGACCCTTGGCGGGGCCACCACCGTGAAACCGACTCATTTCGCCGGAAAATTGCTGCACTAGCCTCCCAAATATGGCTAATGAAATCTCGAAAAACTTTGAAGGGGTAGAAGAAGAAATGGAATAGTGTTGAATGGTGATGCCTTAAAAGGATTCAATGGCCAATGTATTTATAGTAACGTTCCCAGGGAAGTAATTGGTATTAAAGAGCTGTTTAAAGGAACAATTCAATTGGTCTGATTGAGAATCAAAGACTAAAATTTATTAACAACTCTTAACAGCTGGATCTACCAATTATCATCTTATTAATTAAAGTCCATTTCCATAGTATCTTTTTAACAAGTAGTTGTTACCTGTTACGCAGAAAATGGAGTAAAGCAAAGTGATTGTTATTTTGTAATATTTCTACTCTCTTGCCATATATTAATTTTCATGAACACTGAGATATCATACAGTTATTGGTCGTTTTGTTTGTTTCCACGTTAGTTCTATTTACTTCCCTAACTAGTAGAGTATTGTGGTTGACTTTTGATTCACGATAACAACAATATATTTAGTGTAATTCCACGAGTGATATCTGTGGTCGATGTATACAGAGGCGGACCTACGTTGGTGGTTGAGGAGTCACGTGACCCCGTTAGTCTCGGCAAAAATTCTTTATATATATCTGTACTTATATACGGGACCCCTTAAATATTTTAATGGTGCCTCCAACCACAAAGTGACGGATGGAAGAAGTGGTTGCTTTGGGTACATAAATTCTCTCATATGCTGTGGTGACGCAGATTCGAAACCACCCAAAGTTTTCCTCAGTCTTTTCTCCTTTTTTTAATTTTAGTTCTTTGAATACAATGTAACTTTTATTTAATAGCAAATTACTTTATTTTTTTACTTTTATTTTCTTCTTTTTTAAATTTCAATTATAGTTTAGTACTAATACAAAATAGTCAACTTAATTAATTTTATTCTTTTTTTGCAAATTCCTTCCTTACAATTGAAAGCCTCAAATTGCAACTTATGGCTCCACAAATAGAAAAATACAAATCTTCTGCCACAATCTTCTTTAACAATCACTCTGAATTGGCAATGGAAACTAATAGTTTGAGACTCTTCTTCAATTCTTTTAGTATTAACATACTCTTAATCTTAATTTCTTTAGTAAGTCTTTGTTAATTTTAAGTTTGAACGGAGTTTTGCGAAGAACTCTCTCTCTGTCTCTCCCCTTTTAGTGCTTTTTTTTTTCTTTAGAACTTCTTTTTGTTAATACTTGGATGATAAGTCATCATAATCATTAAGTTTCAAAGAGTTGCACGCCGAATTTTATCGTTGGTGGTTAGCATATACAGTGGTGCCCCTGTCATGCTCGAATCCTGGGTCTGCCTCTGGATGTGTATAGAGACCTTACCCCTACCTTGAAAAGGTAGAGAGACTGTTTCCGATAGACACTCGGCTCAAGGAAACACGAAAAAATCGAAGCGCAAGAAACAACAAATAGCTATAAAAATCTACGAATAGGAAAATACAAGACTAACACTATTACTACTAGTACGAATAAGGAAAACACTCGACTACCTAGCCTTCTATCCTAATTACTCTCGACCTCCACACCTTCCTAACTGATCTGAAGAGGAAAATTTAAAGGTGCAAGTTTTCTTCTAATATTAGAACTTAATTTCTTCTTCATTTTCATCAAGCTAAGTAAAAAGACTGGAATTAGTTAACTTCATCGCTAAGCTGTTTTTAAATTGTTTGTAGCTAACAAATTTTTTTGATAATTTGTCGTTGATTCGTCGCTAAGTTGAATTAGCGATGAATTTTACTGTTTAGCTACAAAATATATCCGTTGCTAATTCTTTTTTTTTTTAGTAGTACTTATCTTTTGCAAACTACATGGAATTTTAGTTTTCGGATCACATGATGTGATTGCTGAAGAAATTACTTGTTGCCAACTGGAAACGAACATTTTATTTAATATTGATATGTTTCAGCAGTTCCAAATGGAACTCTCACTACATTTTGCTACACTAAATAAAGAAAATTACAGCTTGTGGAATGTGAAAGGCGGCTATTAGTTTTAGTATATATTTCAAACGCCACTTAATACCATGTCAGAAGCACAACTAATTACCTAGATTCATATCTTAGTTTTTTTTTGGGCCAAAATTCCTATCTTAAATAAGAGAATGATTGTTTGTAAGAGACTAAATGAATTTTTTTGTATTTGTGGAAAAAAAATGTCACATGTGAAACCTTATTGAGCTGACAAAACATGATACGTGGAACAGTGGTGAGGTGATAACTGGCATATTCCAATAATGAGATTCAGAGGTGCACGGAAGATGCAGAATAAAACACCCACGGGACAGTAAAGAACAGATGATCGAGTCTAAACAGCTGTTTAAGAAGCGCGAGCGGAATGAATCAAGGTCAAAAAGAGGAAAGATTCATGAACCAGCAGTAAATAAGGAAAGGGAATCGGAGACGTTACAAGGTATTTATAGCTACGGATGTATCAGTTATGATTATCAACCATAACGAGCAATTAATTCCATTAATGCTCATAATGAATTCATCATAAATAAGGAGAAACTTTATAATTAGATACTCCTATATAAGAATATCGAATCTCACTTGTAAAGAAAGGTACCAAGCACTATTGAAATATACTTATATTTTCTTGCTTCATAAAAGCCTTCTATGTCATTTGAGGGATAGATTCCATTCCTTATTTCTTTATTGTCAATTCACATTGCTATTTTAATTTCTTTATTTTCAAGCGAATTGTTGAGGAAGTAAGGTATTGTTTGGTTATTAGTAGCCCGATTTCTTCTAAATATAAGCTTTGACTAAAAATCTTATTTTTTTGGTTAAACAAATTGGTTCCATTATCGGGGATCTGATAATATTTTTATTTTCCAAATTCTTTTTTCTCACAATCAAATTATGTCAACTGGTAACAACAATAACCAACTGAACCTTCAAGAGGGAACACCACCACATCACTCTCCAACAGAATCCCCTCGCCAGTCTCGAGAAGGATCACTTGAGAGATCCACGTCACACACTAATGATCAACAAGGGGATGAACAAACCATAGAACAAGACATTCTAAAGCAGTTGATTGCCGAACACATGAATTATGCTCTTCAGGACTTTGTTATGGGGTTTCCTAACGCACCACAAAACCCTCCACCAGGCAATACGACATCTTTAGAAAACCCACGCTCGGGGCTTGATAATTCTGGAAGGGGATGAGTTCTTAATGAATCCCGTGATGGGAGATCAGGCACGCCTAATAACTCAGATTTATAAAGATTGGTACTAACTTTGCAGAAACATTGAAAGTGCAGAATGGTTGTAGAGCAACTATAGGGTGTATCTCCCATAATAAAAGGTGTGGATATTGATAAGTATTCACAGCAACCTTGGAAGCCGAGTGCGGCTCCTCTACCAATTCCTAAAAAGTTCAAAATGCTTGATATTCCAAAATATGATGGAGGAACCGACCCACGAGATCATGTAACTGCATCTACAACTGGCACCAAGGGCAATGATTTAACCAAGCAGGATTTTGAATCAGTTTTGGTCAAAAGATTTAGAGATACACTCACGAAAGTGGAAGTAACATGATATTCTCTTTTACCTGAAAACTCTATTGGATCTTTATTGAGCTTGCAGATTTATTCATAAAAGCACATTCGGGAGCTCAGAAGGTTGAAAAAAGGATGAAAGACATCTTTAAGGTAAAACAGGGAGATATAGAGTTACTCAGGGAATTTGTGGATAGAATTCAACGTGAAAGGATGATGCTACCATGAGTACCTAATAATTGGGCAACTATGGCATTCACAAGCAATTTAAATGAAAAAAGTTCAGAAATTACGAGAAGACTAAATGAAAAAGGACAGATTGTAAATTATTACTAGGTGTAACTGAGCATTTGTTAAAGCATGGTTATTTAACTGACTTGTTCAGTGAGAAAGGTAGGAAATCCTATATGAAGAATAGACAATAGCCTCCAAAACCTCCATTTTCAAAAACAATCAATGTGATAAGCGGGGGAGAAGAGGTCAATGGTGTGACATATACGGCTGCAAAAAAGACGTCGAATGTCACGGTTACTCATGGAAAGCGAGTTCGCCATGTTTTGGATAAAGACAGTATAACATTTGATGATGCAGATGCGGATGGCTTGTTAATTCCTCACAATGATGCGCTGGTAATGATGCGAAATTCTCCGCAAATACAATATGGAGCTAAATCTAGAAAAATGTGCTTTTGGCGTGACTTCAGGTAAGTTTTTAGGCTTTATTTTTTCTAACTGGGGCATTGAAGTAAATCCTGCACAGATCAAAGCCATTGAAGAGATAACTCACATACTCGCGAGCAAAAAAAGGGTGCAGAGGTTAACAGGGAGGATAACAATTTTGGGAAGATTTATTTCCAAATTTTCAAAGAAAAATTTTAAATTCTTTTCAGTATTGAAAAAACAAAACCAATTTGAGTGGACTGACGAATGCCAACAAGATCTCAAAAATCTAAAATCATATTTGTCAAATCCGCCCTTACTGGCTAAACCGAAGGACGGAGAAAGGCTACTCATTTATCTCATCATATCAGAAATGGTGGTAAGTACGGTCTTGGTGTGAGAAGATACAGGTAAATAATATCCAAGTTGTTATGTTCGCAAATTTTTGTTGTATGCTGAAACACGATATCCTCATTTAGAAAAACTTTCTTTAGCATTAATTATGGCATCTAGAAAGTTGAGACCTTATTTTCAATATCATCCTATCTCTGTAGTAACTGCTTTTCCTCTAAGAAATATATTGCATAAATAAGAACTATCCGGTATGTTAGCTAAATGGGCAATAGAAGTCAGTAAAAATATGATATCATATACCAGCCTAGAACTGCAATTAAATCACATGTTTTAGAAGATTTTGTGGCAGATTTCATGTTACACCTCATGTTTTCATACGTGAAAGTACGCCATAAGTAAATTGATGAAAGTTCGAAAATCAGATGTTACATTCCGCATTCTCGTACGTTAAAGTTTCGTCGTAAGTTAATCGACGTAAGTTCGGGAATGAGATTATTTTGAGATTATAAGTATTATGTTATTTCAAATAAGTGATAAGTAAATTCGTGAATGTGAGAGAGTAAGCAAATCGAAGAAGATGAATTTCGTCGAAGTTTGACATTGAGATAAAATACGGTCCAAGCTATAATACCTCGTATTTATGGACTAGTGCCATACAAGGTACCACATGACCATGATAGTAGGATGTATAAAGTGTGTTAAAAGTGAGTAGTATTTTAAGTAATTTGAAATAATTCTTAATTATGTGAGTAATTGATTAATTATTAGTTAGTGCAAGATTAACAAGTTAATCAAGAGATTGGTGGATAATTAACTCAAGTATTTGGATAAGGTTTGATAGGCCTCAACGTAGCAGCAAGTGAAGTCTTGATCAAAGTCAATTAGTGACTCTTTTTACTCATGTAACAAAGGTGGCACATGTAGAGAAAAATTTGACTGTCATCAATCAAAGTGGGGTCCACACCTATAAATACTATTGGTGCTATCGTAACTTAAAATACATGGCAGAAGTTTCATATTAGTTACGAAAGTTCATTATGGCTATAAATTTGTGGTTGCATCATTTCATTTTGGCAAATAAATTAAGCTATTGAGCCTATTGTAACGTGTCTTGAAAAACTTGACAATATTTATGATCTTATACGAGCTTTGGGTAACTATGGCTACGATACTTAGCTATTATAGACTTATAGTAAAAATGAGAAATTTGCTTTCAACATTAGCTTGATTTCTACATGAAAATTGCCTTGAGTTACAAATGGAGAAAGGCTTCAAAAAGGTAAATGATGAGATCTTCAACAATAGTAACGGATATATTTCAGCAAATTCATACGAAATGATGTAATAGCAGCATAAGATGCAATTCTAAGAGAATACAGTATAATTTTTCTCAAAAATATCATATGGATTTTTCCCTACTTCGACTCACCGTTACGTGATTTGTCGCAATTGACGTGGTTTAGAGGGATTGTTTAAGAGAATCGGCTCAGGTATATTAAGGTTATCCTTTCTTTATTTTGACATGATCCATATGATACAGAAGAAACGAGCAAATGCACAACTTTCATAAATGACTCTACTCATAGAAGTATTAGAAGTGTCTATGTTTTTTATTCCCCATGTGTCCTATTATTGTATCATCTGTTCATGGGTCTCAGAAAATATGGAAGTTGATAATTGTGATGACCCAAAGGGTCATCTTATAAATTAAGACTCCATTCCAGGCTCATTAGCCGTAAAAAGATTAAATTTATTTACCTGATTTACGTGCGCAGTCCGGGCGTGAAACCGGAAAGCTTTTATGTGAAAATATGAGAAATAGTAATTTTTGGAATTTAAAATTTGGTTTTAGTTGACTTTGTTCAATATTTTTAGTAAACGGACCCGGATTTGTGTTCCGACGATCCCGGGAGGTCCGCAGTAAAATATAGGACTTGGGCGTATGCACGGGACTGAATTCCGAGGTCCCTAGCCTTAGAAATAAATTTTTTAAAGAAATTATTTTGCTGGATTCTTAATGAAATAAAGAAATGAATTAATGTTTGAAATCGTTGGTATCGGGCCCGTATTTTGGTTTCGGAGCTCGATGCAGTTTTGTTATGATGTTTTCATCCTATCTGTGAAATTTGGTAAGAATTAGAGTTTATTTGACACGATTCGGATGTCCGATTGAGAAATAGTGAAAGTTGGGTGTTGTTGAGAAAAATGATGAGTTTTGAGGTTAAATCCATAGTTTTAAATGTTATTTTCGTGATTTGATCGCACGAGCAAGTCCGTATGATGTTATTAGACTTGCGTGCATGTTTGGTTTAGAGCCCCGAGGGCTCGCGTGCGTTTCGGGTAGGCTTCGGATGTTTTTAAACTTGTAAAATATGCTGGTGCATCAGTTCTGGTGTGCCCGCAGCAGCGAGCCTTGAGCCGCAGGTGCGAGAGGAATTCGCAGGTGCAACCAAGTGTAGGTTCTCTCTTCTCCGCAGGTGCGGACCTTTCTGCGCAGGTGCGCGACCGTAGAAGAAGTAATGCTACCGCAGGTGCATCCAAGCTGCCCAGCTCCTTTCCGCAGAAGCGGAAGCCTTTACGCATGTGCGCAACCACAGGTGCGACCCAAGCACCGCAAGTGCGAGGGTCGGGCAAGTTCATATTAATTAGAACTCCAGCCTTTTCTTCTTATTTTTCACAAGGGTAGAAGACCTAGGGCGATTCTCTCAAGGCTTTTTCTTCCAAAATCATAGGTAAGTGTTCATTAACTCTTTTCTTTCAATTACCCAATGTTTTTCATCACTTTTCAATCAAAAATCAAGAATTTTCATGGTAGAAATTGAGGGTTTGAGTAGAATTAGGGGATTTTGTAAAAATGAGATTTTGACCTCGAATTGAGGTCAGATTTCGAAACTAATTGTATATTCGGGCTCGGGGGCGAATGGGTAAACGAAATTTGGTCCAAACCCCGAGTTTGGACCAAGCGTACCCAGGATCGGGTTTTAACTTTTTTTTAGAAAACTTAAAAAAATCATAAATTTTCAGTAAATTTACTTCCTTTAGCCTTGATTAATGATATTGAGCTAATTATGATTAGATTCGAGCGTGTTAGAGCAAAATTCGAAGGGAAAGCGGTAATTGAGCAGTGAGTGGCCTGCGAATTTGAGGTAAGCGCTTGGTTTAACCTTGACTTGAGGGAATAGGAATCCCCAACTTAAATGTTATGTGAATTCCCATGTGTGGGGTGTATAGGTGAGGTGACGAGTATCTATGCACCACCAAATTGTCTGTTAAACATGATCCTTTCCCCGTTTTCCAATTATCTGCTTCCGGGCTTAATTGTTTCATGATCATTGTGGTTTATATATCTATTTGGATTCGTTGATTCATTGTTAAACATTGCTTCAAGTAATTTGGAAGTGTTGGTTGTTCTCTTGGTTTTGTTGTGTTACATAGGGATTGAGCTGGTTGTCAGTGTTACGATATGTATATACATTCCGGTTGACTTCGTTATGAAATGATAATTGATGAAGTTTATGAGTTTTACAGCTTCTGTTTACAGTTGTTGATATAAAAAAATGTTGTGAAAGGCTTGGCCTGAATTGTGAAAGTTTTTATAAATAAACTGATATGATATGTCTGGTAGGAGCGGGTTGCACGCCGCAACAAGGAGGGATAAGGATGGACAGGTGGGATCGGGTTGCACGCCGCAACAGGATAAATAAGGGTGATATATATAGGGAGGAGCAATAAGGGTGGACAGGTGGGAGCGGGTTGCGCGCCGCAACAAGGAGCGATTAGGGCGAATATTTATGTTTTACTGATTTTCAAAAATAAGAATTTGAAAAACTCCGGTTTTATTAAAAAGGTTTTCAAACTCTGATTTTATTGTGATTTAAATTGAAACTTAGAAATTTTGAGGAGTTGGTTACAGTTGATATCTGAAAAGAGTTATCCGAGTTGTTTCTTTTATTTATTGTTGTAAGTTACTGGTTATCGAGTTTATTATTATTTCTTTCTTGCTTTATTATATATATTGTTCACAGGTTATATTGTTAACGCCCTGTCGTAGCCTCGTCACTACTTCGTCGAGGTTGGGCTCAACACTTACTCAGTACATGGGGTCGGTTGTACTGATACTACACTCTACACTCTTTTATACAGATCCAGGTATCGGCCAGAGTTAGGAGATCTTAGTAGCTGAGCATTTTTCGTTCGGAGATACGAGATAGATCTGCTGACATCCGCAGATTCCTGGAATCTTCTCTTTACTTTTATAGACGTTGTTTTATTTCATTCGAAACATACATTTATACTTCTTTCAGCCATTATTTGTAGTATTCTTAGTAGTTTGTGAATTGTGACACTAGGCCCTGGGAGTTTTCTAGTTATATACTTATTTCGTCGTTCGGCTTATTTTTTACCTTTGTTAGTATTCATTTTTAAATTGTCTCAATGTGTTTAAGTAAATATTCAAATGAAAATGGTTAATTAAATTTCTAACATTAGCTTGCCTAGCAAGTATTGTGTTAGGCGCCATCACGATCCTGTGGGTTGGAAATTTGGGTCGTGACAATAATGTTTACTTCATGAAATTTATCAAAGGTATAATTGTCTTATGATGTTCCGAGAAATATTATTAACATATTTCTTGTGCATTTCTTTCATTTATACATGTACATTGACCCATGACCAGATGGATTTATATACGCGTATATTATATGTATATGGGATATGGGAAAGGGTTACGGTGTTATATACCCACCACCCCTGATCAACTGGTATGCGTTGATGATTTTCCCCCAGTGGCCGAGATGATATGACGGGATGCCCTCAGAGGATTGATGATGATATGAACGCATATACATATGCATGGTATGACATTTATATGTATATGCATGACATTATAAATATTAATGATTCACTGGGTTATTCGGACATACATGTTGAGTCTTTTACTCCATGTTTCTCTCATGTCTATTATTTACTGATTTTCATTCCTTACATACTCGGTACATTATTTGGACTGACGTCCCTTTGTCCGGGGATGCAGCATTTCATGCCCGCAGGTCCCAATAGACAGGTTGGGAGTCCTCTAAGTAAGCTATCAGCTCAGGGGAAGGTGTTGGTGCGCTCCATTTGCTCCAGAGATTCCTATTTGGTCAGTATGATTTCGATATGTATTAGTTGGTATGGTGGGGCCATGTCCCAACCCTTATGAAAATTATGTAATCTTAGAGGCTTGTAGACAGATGTCATGTATATGAAAGATTGTATGGCATTATCGGCATGTGTTCAGTGTACGAGTGATCATTTTGGTCTCATAGGAATGTATGTCATATGTATAAGTTTGTATTACATGTTGGGTCGTGCTATGTCAAGTGTTCCCTCATGTTTCATTCTAGTTTTCATTTACGAAAAATATGTTACGTTGGTACTTAGTTGAGTGAGGTATCGGGTGCCCATCGCGGCCCATAAGTTTTGGTCATGACAAAAGTGGTATCATAGCACTTCTTTTCTAGGGAGTCTACAAAGCGTGTCTAGTAGAGTCTTGTTTATGGGTGTGTTGTGCACCACATTTATAAGCAGGAGGCTACAGGGCAATTAGAACTGTCACTCTTTCTTCTTATTCTAGATCATGTGGTAGAGCTCAGTTGTAAGAACTCAATTTCCTCAACTCTATCTTAAATAATACAACGATACCTACATCTAGAAAGACGGTTGGTAAGGGATTGAATGTGGCTGTGGAAGAGTTGAGTCAGAGGAACTCGATTTTGTATCATGCTTATGATTAGTAAATGTAAGGTCTCCAGCAGATCATGTGTGTACTAAGACGTGTGAGCTTCTGGAAAAGGAGCCCTAAGATATGAATATCTATCCACCCATATGGTAAAAAGCAATGAGAGATTCAGAAGGTAGATACAAGCTTCAACAAGTAAAAGAAGCAAGGTAAGAAGCGTACGAGGTACCCAGTTGATGAAGATTATCGGTATTTACAATTAAGGCAGAAAAATATAAGCATTTTAAGTCACCTTCAACAGTAACAGAGTTATGTACAATTGGCCACAACCATCTTAGTTATGTCCTATAGAGGCTAACAGGTGTAGTTTAAGAGAAGGACTAGATATCAGGATCCAACTGAGGTTAGAGTAACCCAATATGGTTAATGGATTGTTTGTGCTAGTTCACATTTTTGAAGGATATGGAAAATGTGCTAATAGATCTCCTTGTGAGACACTCAGATGGTGCACTCTAGAATAGTACAGCTAGATATGAATACTAGAGTATTCAAAAAGAAAATTTTATAAAGATAGGAAACAGAAGATCCAGTGGATGGAGCAAGGGGAGCTAAAAGTAAGAGAATTTCTTGTTGAAGTTTTCAAAATAAAGTGATAGACATAAATTTTAGCGGGAAATAAGAAGAGAGATAATGAAGCATTATGAGTAAGATGTGATACATGGATGACAACGGTAGATCAAAAAAATGATAGTATTACAGAGTCTATAGTCGGGTAAAGGAAAAGATAAGAGGTGACACGCCTTTGTGGAAACAAAAGAGTATAGGTCATAAAGCCATATCCTCATTTTGAGAAATAAGTTCGTGACTACAATGTGACTATCAGAAGGAAAAGTTAGACCCCACAGTAATAGAAATCAGTATGGAATGGTGAACAAGATAAAGTAAACATGAATTAGGGACTGAGTGATTTGATAATAGTCGGCATCATGAGAATTTCAGATATTGCGTTCCGGCAATAATAGAATGGACGATAGAATAATAACCTTTAAAGGTCATTCAGGAAGACGCTTCCCTAGCAAGCAATGTGAGCAAAGTTAAGCTTAAGGGACTGTGTTTGCCAGTTACATTAGGTGTCTCCCTCGTGAGTAAGAAATTTTGTTATCCTTGGCACAAAAGGATACCGCAAGGCAAGTAAGGGTCATAGATGATGTTAAAAGACGCCAAAGTTGAAGAGGTAAAACATCTATAGGTAAATCATCGTAGCTCTAAATCTTAGTACTCCCCTAAAGGGGGAATATGGAGTGATGTGGCATTAAGTTAAAATTAAGTGGTTCTAGTAATTATGGAATGGTAAAAGAAGAATGTGATAAAAATGAGAAACGAATGAGAATTCACTTATCCAAATCCTACAAATATGCTACGACTCCAGAACATTATGCAAATACAACGCCGATGAGAGGCAGTAAGGGTTTCCCCAAGGATGTTATTGATAAATTAGTGTGAATGAACACTTGATACATAAGGAGCTAGTGCGAGAGGTAAGTTAAGACAAAGAAATAACCCAAGAGCGATTACGCGGAATATAGCATGAGAATGGGCCAACGAGTAGTTATTAGTTGATTTAGGAAGAGCCTAGTTATGGCTAGACAAGAGGATACAGACAAATCAATAGATCGTGCAAGATAAACATAGTGAACCCAACATGGGGAATACATTCTCGCAGCTATGCCATCGTGATCCTTGAAAAATATTCAGATAGGAGTTGAGGTAGTTAAAAGTACCGTATGAGTATTACGAAAATAAAAAAGAATGCCACTGGGAAGAAAATCAAAATATCAAGTTCAGAAGCAACCCTACAAGCACATAAGCGTAAACTATGGATAATTATAGGCGAGGAAGGACATCAAAAATTTCGTCGAGTATTTGGTGTAATAAGCTCACAGCTTTACAAGAGTCAGAGGGTCCTCCCTAAGTACTATAATGAAAGATTAGCTGAGAAAATAAGGAAGAATGCTTCAACCAAGCATAGTAACTTGAATAAGAAATAGTCATGTAAAAACAGTCTCACTACAACTTTGTATGCACTCCATAAGAAAGTGGAACTTATCGTGACTAATGAACATGAAGTAAGTGATATTCGAGATCATATGGGTTATCTAGGATTCTAGTATTCGTGAGCGCCAAGATAAGCCAAGTATGCACGCAACAAGGTGCAGAAAGACCAGGAAAAGTAATTGCTTACGTTTAAAGAAAGCTGAGAATGAACGAAAGGAATTATTCGATCAATGTTCCAAAGCTAGTTACGTTATGAATGCACTTCAGATTTCGGAGTAGTATCCATGCAGCATATATGTTCACAACCATAAAGCCATAGAAGACTCCGGTATAAGTTAAAAGAAAGAACTGAGTCTAGGTCATACACAAAGGACTGAATCATTAGAAGATTGTATCATGGATATTCCATAGCGTCCATGAAAGGCTAAAGTAATAACTAATACCAGGAGTCACTGATTGGAAGATATCTTAATCCTACATAAAGGTTGATCAGAGGGAAGAGGAAACTAAAGAGTTACATTAACTAGGTAAATTAGGAGTCTGATTATTGAACCCAGAAAATTATAGAAATCGTGATTGAGAACATTGTAGTATCACTCTTAATATCAGAGGTACAAGAGAGATAGTACAACAACCATATCCTATAACGGCTCTACGAGAAAGCCAGTTAGAAGAGTACCAGCCTCATAAGATTTCAGTATGAAGCTTCCACCGGATTGTGTATGCACTAGAGGTGCAAGTATTATAATAGAGCTTCAAGTGGTGGATTTAAATTATACCTATATGGAAGGGAGGTCATGAAAGAGATAGAAGAAGTGATGCGATACTTTCAGGTAAGTAAGGTAAAGGTGAACAATGTGCGAGATACTCAAATTCAGAAGGTTGTGAATAGTCCATACTTCGGATAGAAGGCTAGAAGCGCGGGGATTCAGTATCCAGGAATGATAGCGGCATCACCAGTGGCATATCTTCTAGATTATGGTTTCTTGGTATTAAGAAATATAATTAAGAGAGTAAAGAAGAGTTAGAGACGATATGATGTCTCACTTGATATTCCAGAATGACATAAGGAAATCTATGATGCAAGCAAGTTGAAGGAAGGTTGCGAATAGTATAAATGGATATATGTAGGTCGCAAGCTAAAGTATGGTAGAGCAACAAGGTTTGAGTAAGACATTAGTAAGGATAAGGAAAGGCGAGTGAGAAGGCAACGAGAAGGGATAAGTCCTCAGGATTAAGCCCATGAAAACAAGAGAGCTAATGGTTTGTCTAATAGAAAGCTCAGTATAACCTGAATGAACTCAAAGGAGTCTAAGGCTAGTAACATTTTGGAAGAGATGGAACGCGGCCCTGATAGTAGAATAAGCGTATAATTGTGATAGATAAAGGATGACGTTTGGGCCTTCGATTGAATAATGATTTGAAGAAAAAAGAGGATTTCATGGACGACACAAGATTAGAATACCCCCCATAAGATAAATTACATTGTAATACTATGGAATACAGTTATGGAAGTACAGTATCGCCGCTAGAATTTGGTAGCAGACCTCAGTAACGATAAATCGAAGTAAGAGTTATGATATAATATGACCTACCTAGATGCAGTAAAGTCATACAGATGGATAAATGAATCTATGAAATAAGGTATAGCAATATTAGTAAGTTCAACAAAGTACCGAGCGAAGAACTTCATCATACCCATAGATGCCAAGAGGGACATCTTATCAAGCTCTATATATGTTTACAAAGTGAGCCTTAGAGATTGGCTAAAAGCTGGAGGAAAAGGAGAGAAGAGTCGCATAGGCGCACTTTCAAGGTCAGAGTCGTACAGGCTGCATGACAAAAGGTAGCAACAGTTACGAGATTGGAAGGATTCCAACCACAAGTCGTGGTGTGAGAAAGAGGCCTAAAGTGGGGAATACCCTGGCCTTTGGATTTTATTCACAAAACAGTTGTCTAGATGGCAAGAAGAGTACTAAAGTATTCACAAGAACTATAGGTTATAATAATGATAGGTGCATCAGCCAACATTCGAGGTCGAATGTTCCAAAGGGGGGAATGATGTTATACCCCATGTTTTCATACGTGAAAGTACACCATAAGTAAATTGATGAATGCTCGAAAATGAGATGTTACATTTTGCATTCTCGTGCGTTAAAGTTTCGTCGTAAGTTAATCGATGTAAGTTCGGGAATGAAATTATTTTGGATTATAATTATATTACGCTATTTCAAACAAGTGATAAGTAAATTCGTGAAGGTGAGAGGGTAAGAAAATCGAAGAAGATAAGTTTCGTCGAAGTTTGAAATTTTGAGATAAAATACGATCCAAGCTATAATACCCCGTATTTATGGACTAGTGTCGTACAAGGTACCACATGACCATGATAGTAGGATATATAAATTGTGTTAAAAGTGAGTAGTATTTTAAGTAATTTGAGATAATTCTTAATTATGTGGGTAATTGATTAATTATTAGTTAGTGGGAGATTAACAAGTTAATCAAGAGATTGGTGGATAATTAGTTCAAATATTTGGATAAGGTCTGATGGGCCTCAACATGGCAGCAATTGAAGTCTTGATCAAATTCAATTAGTGACTCTTTACTCCTGTAACAAAGGTGGTACATGTAGAGAAAAGTTTGGCTAAATCATCAATCAAAGTGCGGCCCACAGCTATAAATACTATTGTTGCTATCATAACTTCAAATACATGGCAGTTTTTTCATATTAGTTATGAAAGTTCATTGTGGCTATAAATTTGTGGTTGCATCATTTCATTTTGGAAAATAAATTAAGCCATTGAGCTAACTGTAGCATGTCTTGAAGCACTTGACAAAATTTATGATTTTCTACGAGCTTTGGCTAACTATGGCTACCATACTTAGCTATTACAGACTTATAGTAAAAATAAGGAATTTGCTTTTAACATTAGCTTGATTTCTACATGAAAATTGCCTTGAGTTTCAAATGGAGAAAGGCTTCAAAAAGGTAAATCAGAGATCTTCAACAATAGTAACAGATCTATTACAGCAAATTCATATGAATTATGTTATAGCAGCATAAGATGCAATTCTAAGAGAACACAATACAATCTTTCTCAAGAATATCATACGGATTGTTCCATACTTCGACCCACCTTTACGTGATTTTTCGCAATCAACCACACTCGCTAGGGGTGTGTATAGACTCCGGAGAGGCTCCTACAGCCTAAGCGCTATCGCAAGCCAGATCCAGGCATAAATCAATATAACATGCTGCGGCGTGTAGCCCGATCCCATAACTGTCACTCATAATCAGGATCTCCGCCTCACTCAGTCATCAATCTCTCTAGTCTCACTCACAGGCTCAAATGTTATGAAACTAGCCTGACAACAATGATATGATGTATCAATAAACAAATACTGAGACTGAGATATGATATGAAGTACGAAATGTTAATGATATAAGTGAGATGACAGCAAGAAACGACCACTATGGGTCCAAACCCTCAGTACTAAGTTTAGAATAGTTACTTACCTCGAACGAGCCAATAACAATGCCGAGCAAGCCAAGCGATGCTCCAAAGATGATATTTAGCGCGTTCTAACCTCTGAACGGCCCGAAACTAACCAACAACAATTCAAATACATCAAACATGGATAAAGGAACCAATCCCGATCGTAAAAGATCAAATTTTGAATCAAAGCCTGATATCGGCCCAAAAGCCCAACCCAGGCCCGCACCTCGGAACCCGACAAAACTCACAAAATCCGATAACTCATTCAATCACTAATCCAACCATACTAATTTCACTCAATTCCGATCCAAATCGATGTTCAAAACTCAAAAAATCATATTATGAAAACTTTAGGCCAAAACCCCCCAATTTCTCTTTAAAATTCATCAACAATTGCAAAAAATGAATATAGATTCGTGAAATATAATCATAGCCGAGTAGATAACACTTACCCCAATCTTTGTGATGAAATCTTCTCCAGAAATCGTCTCAATCCGAGTCCCACACCTCAAAATATGAATAAATACCAAAACCCTCGATTTTATATACTCTGCCCAGCACTTTCCGCATTTGCAGACAAATAGTCGCATCTGCGACCACTGCTTTTGCGATAAGTCTTGCGCTTCTGCGAAAATGACCATGCTCAGCAACCCCCGCACCTGCGGTCTTAAGACGCTTCTGCGATCGCCCTTCTGCGCTCATGAACCGCATCTGCGGTTGCGGAGATGCGTCCAAGCACCCGCACCTACGATCCTCATGCCCAACTTCCTTTCTCGCTTCTGTGACCAACTGTCCGCATCTGCAGACTCGCATCTGCGCCCATTTTTTTGCAGATGCGGAAACATTAGAACCAGCAGCCTTTAGCAATGCAACATAAATAAAAAATGATCTGAACCTCGTCTGAAACTCACCCGAGCCACTCGGGACCCCGTCCAAATATATCGACAAGCCCCATAACATAAAACGGACCTACTGAAAGCCTCAGAACTCACATAACAACATCGAAACGATGAATCACACCTCAAATCAAAATTTATGAACTTTGAACTTTCAATTTCCAAAACTCGCGACGAAACATATCAAATCATCCCAGAATGAACCCAAATTTTGCACACAAATCCCAAATGACAAGGCGAAGCTATTCAAATACCCGAAACCACAATCTGAATCTGATATCCTCAAAGTCAACTTCCAGTCAAACTTATGAACTTTCCAAACCTTCAAATTTTCCAATTTTTGCCAACTTGTGCCGAAACCTTCTAGAAACATCCAAATGCAAATTTGGGCATACTCCCGAGTCCAAAATCACCATCCGGACCTAACGAAACCATTAAAACTCCGTTAAGGGGTCAAATTCACAAAAATTCAAACTTGGTCAACTCTTTCAACTTAAAGCTTCAACAATTAAATTCATTCTTCCAAACCGGCTCCGAATAACCTGAAAAAGAAAACCAACAATTCACATGTCATGACCCAAAATCCTAACTCAGGTCGTGATGGCACCCAACACCGGGTCAGGCAAGCCAACAGTTTGTTTACTAGTGAAATTTCCTTATTTGATAAATCATCCCCACACTTACCAAATTTTAAGCTTAGAACATTTAAGTAGAAGCGGATAAATTAGCCAACTTAAGTAGATGTAGTCACAAGGATCATGAACCAACATATACAATCCCAAAAATATAAAGTCTACTATGTGTGTGCCAGGAACTAGTGTCACAAGTCTACAGGCGAACTAGTAGAATATACAAAAGATGAAATAAACGGTTCTACTGTCTGAAGGAAGTAGACAAAAATAAACAAAATATAACTCCATAGTGCTGCTGAGAGTCGCCAAGAGAAGCAGCTCACCGTGGATTTAGGTCCAGAATATACTCCCAGGGTCAAGCTCCGGTCGCATAACCAGATGCACCAGCCTCAGAACCTGTACAATTAAGTATAGAAGCGTAGCATGAGTACATAAACAGATATGTACCCAGTGAGTATCCCGCCTAACCTCGAAAAAGTAGTGACGAGAGGTCAACGTGATACTTACTAGGGTTAGACAATGTGAAATGAATACAGGAAAATCAGTAATAGCAGTAATGAAAAGTAATAAAAAAATGAGCATCGAATAACAATCTCTAGTACCCTCACGCCATCCTTTTCCACAGCATACAAGCTATTTAACCTTCTTTCTCTCATGAAATCAATAGTCACAATTACAGGGCTTCTAACAAATTACCAAAACATATAACATGCTATGAACGTACGGTCGTTACAACTTGAAAATTAAATATGCACTGCCGAGGGTCGAACGACCTGAACCATAGATGCATCTATCTGCCCCGTTCGCGAATCGAACATGCGACACGGTTAATATAATACTAAGACTACCCCGCTCGCGAATCATTCATGCGACTCAGGTTAATATAATACCAGGACTACCCTGCTCGGGAATCATCCATGCGACTCGGGTTCCCGTATAAATACATGATTAGCAGGAGATTCTAGATAATTTAGCAGGGAACATACTAACATGGTGAGAATTTATTAATGTCAACTTCAAAGCATAACTTCTTAGGCCTTCACATAAGAGATTCGAGGATGTTAGGCTACTTAGGACATATGCAAGATCACAGATATAACACGTAAAACATGCTTGTGAGTCCTAAACTACCCGACAAGGCATAATAGTAGCTACTCACAGGCTCTCATCACTTCGTTTGTGCGTAGCCCCTCGAAAATAAGGAAAAACAACCATTTATAATCACATATTGGGACAATTCCCTCTTACAAGGTTAGAAAGGAGACTCACCTTGTGTCGAACCTACTCTCTGGGTCAAGAACGCGCCCGAAAACTCCAAACTCATCAGCCAAGGACTCGAAACTAGCCAAATGTTATACAAATATATCAATTTATGCTCAAAAGTATGGAATTCTCCTATTTACTTATTTCACCTTACTTGAAAAATCCTAAAATACACCCCCGAGCCCACATGCTCGGATTCCGGAAATTTTTGAAGGGATCAATAACCCATAGCCAAGGATCATTAATATATAGTTTTTGTGTGATTCCATGGAAAATTTCTTGGAAATTCTCCCATTTTCCATACAACCTAGGTTTTTCACTCTAACCCATGATTTTCCACTAATTAGTGTGTTAATCTACATAAAAATTCAAGTATTCAACTTAAATTATAATGGGAATCACTTATATAACACTGCCCAGCTGCCCCTTGTATGCGATCGCAACTGGGGCAGTGCAATCGCACAAGCCAACGTCCAGGACCCCTGAAAAGTCTACAGGCGATCGCACAAGGAGGCTTGCGATCGCGGAGAGTAATTGGGCCAGGCCTGTGCGACTGCGGGGGAGGGAGTGCGAATGTAGAGAACAAAACTGGGCCAGGCCATAAATCACCCCTGTGCGAACGCAGACAAGCCCATGCAATCGAATAGGGCATTTTCCCACACCCTGCCTACTCCTTCTATGCGATCGCATCATTGCACCTGCAATCGCACTAAAGGAAACTAGTCAGTGAAATTCTGGTTTTTGAATTTAACTCTGAGGGCTTTGAAACTCACCCGAGCCCCTCGGGACCCCGTCCAAAGGTACTGTCAGGTCTGTATTCATGATACGGACTCGCTCAAATTTCCGGAACGCGAAAAACAACAACAAAACTAAGAATTTGACCGCAAAACAAAATTGAATCAAACTTTGAACTTAAAGTTCTAGAATTCGCTTTCAATGCGCCAAACCAACCTATACTACTCGGAATGACCCCAAATTTTGCAAGCAAGTCGTAAATGAGATAACGGAACTATTCCTGGTCTCGGAATTCCGTTAGGACCTCGATAACACAAAAACACATTCCAAACCAAATTTCAAACTTAAGGAAACTCTAATTTTGATATTGGGGGTCGAAACGCCACCGGGTCATCCAAAACCCATTCCGAACATACGCCCAAGTCTGAAATCATCATGTGAAGCTACTGGAACCGTCGAAAATCGATTCCGAGGTCGTTTACTCAAAATGTTCACCGAAGTCAAACTTTGGCCTTAAAGGCCAACCTTAAGGAACCAAGTGTTCATATACCACTCTATACCCTTCCGAATCCCAAACCACCCGTCCCCGCAATTCATAAATCATAATAAGCCGCTACGAGAAGTCTCATTTAGGGGAATGGGGTCCTGATACGCAAAACGTCCGGTCAGGTCGTTACATCACATAAGTCATAATACATCATACGGGGTTACTCATGCCCACAAACTACTGAGCGAAAAGCAAATGCTCAAAACAACTAGTCGGGTCGTTACACTTACATAGCAACAGAGGCACGAATGCAACAATATTTGGAAAAGGCGCGGGAATTGACAAAATAGTTTCAGTCATGGAAAATTGTGCAAATACACATGTATGAAAATACAGAAGCAGATGCATCAGCTAATCCCATGTCTGTTACGGAGATAAAAAATGCATAAAATGCTATAGTAATACATTTGTCTCATTCGGCGCTAGACCAAGATAAAAATGAGGTAAATTTTAACAATTTGATTTGGAATTGGAGAAACAAACTTTTAACTTTTTGCAGTACAGAATTTGACCTGAAGACAAGAAAATATCTCAGTTACTTCACCGAAAAGCTGCCCTGTACTGTTTGAGTCGTGGAAATCAATACCGAAAGATGTTTAGAGGACTTTTATCAAGATTCCTCGAACCTTCTCAAATGGAATATGTGATGAGAGAAGTACATGAGGGGAATTGTGGCAATCATGCTGGAGAAAGATCATTGGTGAAAACTCTAATAAGAGCAGGATACTATTGACCAAAAAATGGAATAAGATGCGAAATGTTTTGTGGCCAAATAGGATAAATGCCAACGATATGGCAACAATATGCATTACCCATTGGAGCTGTTACATCCGGTTATTTTTCCATGGCCTTTCATTAAGTGGGGGATGGATATCATGGGTCCCTTACCTCAATCTAAAGGAGAGGTACAATTTTGACTAGTATTGACAGATTATTTTTCAAAATGGGTAGAGGCAGGAGATTTTAAACAGGTGCGAGAAAAAGAAGTCATGAAATTTATTTGGTGAAACATTATCTGCTGGTTCGGAGTTCCAAAATAAATTGTGTGTGATAAAGGCCCACAATTCATAGGCAAGAAAACCACCAAACTTTTTCAGAGTTGGCAGATTAAACGGATAACATCCGCACCTTACCACCTTGTGGCCAATGGGTAAGTTGAGTTAACAAACAAAGTTATTATTAATAATTAGAAGAAGATATTAGAAGAGTCAAAAGGAAGATGGCCCGAAGTGTTACTAGGAGTTTTATGGGCTTATCGAACGAAGTTCGACAACAAAAATAGGCACGGGAGAGACTCTGTTTTCACTTGTATATGGTGTTGAAGCCTTAGTTCCAGTTGAGATAGGTGAACCAAGTACAATGTATACACAAGAAGTCGAGGAATCAAATGAGGAAGAGATGCGAATAAATTTAGATTTACTAGAAGAAAGGAGAGAGCGGCACTAATAAGAATGGTGGCTCAGAAACAAATGATTGAGACATACTACATTAGGAAAGCTAATTTGAGATACTTCAAGATTGGGGACTTCGTCCTCAAAAAGATGTTTCAATCAACAGAAGCAGCTAATGCAGGAAAATTGAGTCCAAATTGGGAAGGCCTCTATAGGATTCGAGGCATCGCTGGAAAGGGAGCAAATGAGTTGGAAACCATGGAAAGCAAGATACTTCCATCGAATTGGAATGATGTTCATCTGAATACGTATTACTTTTAGATGAAGAAAGTACCCACAGACAGGTACCACTCAGTTACAAATTTATTTTGTTCTTTTGAATTATACTAACAATTTTAGATGATACAAAAAGCTAACACGTGCCAAATGATGATATTTGACCCGAAAGACATGCGGAATACCAAATAAATTACCGGTCTAGGTTACAACCTATCTCATAGAAAAAGGGTTATGCAGTCATCATTTAAATATATATCTCTGAGTCCCATTTGTATTTTCCTTTTCACGAAATGGACAACAAGAAAGGAGTAATCTTGTGTTCGAGATTTCATACTTCAAAGCTCCAACACTGGGGGGAGGGGGGGGGAGAAGAGATATTAATTTGAGAAGAGTAGTCTTGAACATCAGCTTCACAAGGAACGAGTCATCACCTCCGAGATCTTCAACTTTAGGTGAGGAAAAGCTTTGACGTTGTTGAGTTTTCTCAAATGCTTCTTTAGCTTTGGTAATTTCAGCATTAAGGTCAAAACCCTCATGGTTGACCTCAACTAGAGTCTCGAAGCGTGTATTGTTGGTCCCAAAACGCACACGCAAGTATAAGTGGTCGTAGCAAGTAATATAATGTTAAATCGAATGTCGAACCCACATGGACTTGCATAAACTACTTATTGAATCACTCTAATTGCTATTTAATCGAGCCAAAACAAAATCCAAGAATATAACTGATTTATTCTACGATAATATGAACTAATTATCAAGTAACGAGAATATTGTTGTGTATTCAATAGAGACAAATATTCCAGGGTTGTGATCAATTCACCATTCATATTGCACTCTAATTAACTCTCCCTTTCATATAATTCACTCATGGTTTCTAATTAATCGATAATTGCTCTCATAGCCTTCTCCCGAAGTACTACTCGCCTATTCTCAATAGATTAACGCCTATATTCCTATGAAATTAATCTATTAGAACGCACTAACATTACGATGTTTAATTAAGCACGGTGACTAGGTATATTCCTATCCTAACCACAAATCCGCTCCCCTGAAGGGTTAAGATCACGGTCTCTTCAATTCTTCTTTAATCTATATACGGCTTTCCCCAACATAACATAGATAGTATGTAGAACCTAATTGATGGCCAAACAATTAAGCATATTAACGCAGAATTGAAGAAACAGCCATATATTGAGCTAATTATAATCAAGGTTAAGTTAATATCGAATAACAATATTCATGGATAAACCACAACCCCAGAACAATGGGTGTTTAGCCAGTCATACTAGAATTAAACAATTGCATAAGTTTTACATAAATGGAAAATACTAGATTAAGATGAAGAAAACTGATAATCCTTTGCTTCTTCAATGATCTTGTGTGTATACTCTCTCCTAAAATGGCATCCTCCTCTCAAAGTTGTGTTTTTGGGTCTATTTATATGTTTGGGACAAACCCTAAACGTGTAGGAGACTTCTATTCCAACCGGGAAACACTTAAAACCCTTTAAAACTCGGAGTTGACTGGACCAGGCACCCAGGCGTTAAGCCCCAAACGCCCCCTTAACGCCTGGGCAGGCCTGGCGTTAGGGGTCTAACGCCTGGCTAACGCCAGGGTCACCCTGGCCTTAAGGGCCAAATGCCCCCTTAACGCCTGGGCATGCCTGGCTTTAGGGGCCAAACGCCCGGGTATGGCCCGGGTCACTCCTTTTCGACTCTTGAGCGTATTTTTGACGTTTATGCACCCATTTAGCTCGGCTTCCATCTCCAATTCACCTACACATGAAATAGACTCCATTATGCACATATAACGTGTATTTTTATCACAAAAGCACATAAAATGTAAGGTATATAATGCTTAAAACTATGAATTCTAGCCACGCATCAACATCCCACACTTAGACTCTTGCTCGCCCTCGAGAAATATCCTTTAACACGTACACATTTCATTAACAAGGAGTATTTTAATTTTCAATCACACACATTACCCCTTAACTATGATCGATACCGGCAATCAAGTATGAACATACAAAATTTCATATTCTTTCCCTTCCTTAGACATGCCCAAGCATAACAATTTAATCAATCATATCAACAACCTAATTGCAACCACCCAACCTCAAGAGTCGACTTGCAATTACTAAGCCCTCTGAATTCATGCACCTACCCAACAATAAAATTTCAATATTACCAATCGTTCATGAGATCATGTGCCCTCACCAACAACAAGAGAGTGAATATAACTAGTCCACACATTCAAATATACTTTTGAACATTATTTAAGGACGTCACACAATTGAACAAATTCACTCACTCTCACAAAGAATTCATATGCATCCCGTGGTCGTACCATAAGCTTGCCCGTAGTGTAGATCTCCACTAATTCAAGTTAGCCAAATCTAGGATCAATTAGGACTTTTAAGGTTGTAATGTAGGCTAAGGGACGGGTAGGATATATTTAGGAATAGTGACTAACCCTCCTAAGCACTTTAATACACTACTTTCACAAATCAACACATATTCTTCTCAACCAATTCCCTTGCCACAATTCATATTCAACATAGCCCTTTTTCAATTAAGCACTTATATATTCTCAGTAGCACAAACTAATAAAATTTGAAGGTGTGTATCTTTTTGTACATATTTTTTTTTTCTATTTTTTTTTTCTTCTTTCCTACACATACTCCATACATGAAGATTCAATGGCTAGTAAAATTTGAATACAATTTTTTAGTGCACTAACAGGCTTTTCCATGGCTCCACTCAAAACTATTTCCCAATATCCCACCTTACTTCTTTTAGCGACTAAGTGCCTTTAGGAGGAAAAGGTGCAAAAATATCANCCTAGACTAGCATAACCTACAATTTCGCTTCGATTAACACACGGGGCAAGTTCTAGACTACACAGGATAGCATAGAAAATCACTAAACCTCACTCACACTTTACACATGACTCAATCACACCGATTTTATTCAACTCTCAAGTTAAGCAGACACACAAAAAATTGAGAGAATTAAGCAATATTACACTATGTAGAATACAAGTCAAACAATTGAGCTAAGTCGTCACTTTTCTAAATTAGGCTATTTATTTTTACTCAGGCATCACATGTCAAACCAAATATAAAGTAAAGAAGAATGTATGTCATCACCTAATATGCCGGCATCAAACATGTCATAGGGTATCTCTAATTTACTCAGTTTCTTCCTAGCTACTCTAAACAAAAGCAAAATTAATTTAAATTGCCCGGTTCAAGTTACACCCTTCGAAAAGAACCGTGGTCAAAAGAAAAACCAAAGGGGAATTACTACACTACCTAAAAAAAAATCTTTTTGGTATTTTCTTTAGACTTACTTCCCTCAAGAGAGCTATCTAGGAAATCCATCTTCGGGAAAAGTTCACATATTTATATATATAAAAAACAACTACAAAAACTTAAAAGAAAGAAAATTATTTACTATCATAAATACAAAACTACAATATAAACCCACATACAGTACAATAATTCCACAATTCGTAAGTACAACAAAATATAACATACACACCCCACACTTAAACCATGCACTGTCCCCAGTGCATTATATAGAGACAAAAGCAGTAATAGAAGCAAGGTACAAGAAACTCCCTGATCATTCAGCGTCGTCGTCATCTGACGCTCTCCACTCCTCCTCATGCTCATCTTCTTCATCATCTTCCTCATCCGAGCGCATCGGCTCTGCATCAGAGTCGTCAGGAGTGTTGATATCCTCATCATCAGGGACCCTGTATCCCTCACTCGCTCCAATCATCTGCTGCGCATGAGCATTGAGCGGGTACCTCTGATCGAATTCAACTCTCTCTTCAACTGACGCCGGCTGATCTCCTATTCGCAAGTGCAAATCCATCATCTCATAAAGATGGGCCATGAAGCTATCATCCTGCACATTGCGCTCTGCATTGGTCAGGGAAGGCTCTTCCTTCAGTCTCAGGCCAGAAATGTCAGTCTCTCGTTGGAATTGATCAATGGTATGGTCAAAGTTGGGCTCAACCTCTACATTCTCATTTAGCAAGAACTGAGTTATGAAATTTGGGAATGATATTCGATCAATTCTATTGCTCGAACGCACCAACCCTATTTGATAGCGCATCAGCTGGCCCACATTCACCGTTTGCCCCGTCATGAGGAAGTAGAGCACACAAATCCTCTCTCGGCTGATTAAGGTGTCATGGTTGCATGGTAGTATCCGTGCATTAATCACTTTAAGCCACACCTGGGTCTCAACCTTTATTTTCTTCTTTGGAAATCTTTTATGGTGATTTGTCGCTCTATCCCGAATCCAAGCAACCCCGGAATCAACCTCACAAAGTGTGTTCCTTACCTCTCTATAGTTGGGATGGCGGATGAATTTCTTTAGAGGCTCCACCGGAACATTTGGTGCACCTAGGAAATCGCATATGGCCTTGGCCGAAAAATCTACCAAGTGCCCACGAATTGGCACCAATCCGTTCTTTTCCTTAGGGTCAAACCCTGCGTAGAATTCTCGGACTAAGTTGAGGTTGATGTCACCATTGTGTCTGAACACATATCCCAGCCCCAACTCATGGATGCTCCGCCAAATCGCTGGAAATTTTGATCTTAGACTCCCTTCCTTAATGGCCCCTTCAGGGTGAACATGCTTGGGTTTGCAGCGTGCATACCATTTCCTGGATTGCACTGGTATGCTGTTGAGACCATATTCCCGTTCACCAGTGGGTCGTTGTCTCATAGCAGCGACAACAGTTACTGCTTCCTCACCAGTCATACTGGAAGTGGCATCCCCCCTTTTCTTTTCTTTTGGGGTTGTGGGGGTTTTGCTTTGCTTTTAGTTGGGGCCGAAGATGTGGCCTTCCCCTTGCCAGTGGCTCTTCTGGGTAGCATTTTTTTTCCTGCACATATGATCAGTAGTTAGTGGGTGTCACAAAGTGTGTAACAAAAGCTTTCCAAAGGTTACTCAGACTTCACCTTGGTACGTTAATGAATAATTGAACCAAAGGGCTTCTCGTGAGCCTCTTCACACTTAACATTTCATGGAGTTGATAATTCATGATACTAGTGGGTTGTTTCCCTGAGAATCGGGCTCCAAATAGGATATGTATTTCCGTTGAGGCATTATATCGAGCACTTGGCGTGCACAATGCCACGAGAGCTCTTATGGAATTGAGGGACTGCCTCATGTACCCACATCTGGGTGGGGTTCCATAATACCACTTAGTTTAACAAATTCAGCCCATTCCTAGAGGGTTTCGGGGATTGGGATGCAAAACATCATACAATATGACCATGAAATTCATAAACCCATAAGGAACCACCATGAATCATGGCTACACCATATATAATTGTAACACCCAAGTCGGATTTACACAGAATAGGGATAAAATCATACCTCAACGATTGATGAGTGTTAATTTGATGAGGTGAACCCCGAAATTGAGCCTGTGCAGACGTGTGTGTGCTGTGGGTGTGCAGATGTATGGGTGAAGAGTTGATGTGGGTGTGTAGATATGTGGGTAATCTATGAGGTGTAGTGTGAGTGTGAGAGCAATTCGTTGTTGCTTGTGTTCTTGGGAGCAAACTCTTGCTTGATAGGGAGATGGGAGATGAAAAAAATTAGAAGAAGATACTTACCTGGCGTTAGGCGTGCATTTTAGTCTTAAATCCCGGACCCACTGGCGTTAGCCAGGCGTTGGACCCCAAACGCCCAGCCTACCCTGGCGTTTTCCAGGCGTTAGGGCTGAAACGCCCAGCCTGCGCTGGCGTTTGCCAGGCGTTAAGGCTGAATCGCCCAGCCTACCCTGGCGTTTCCCAGGCGTTAGGGCTGAAATGCCCAGCCTACCCTGGTGTTTTCCAGGCGTTAGGGATGTATCGCCAGGTACCCCCTGGCCTTCGTCTCACCTTCTGTCACGCAAGACCACTACTCATTTCACTTGAATGCACTCGCAAGCTCGTTAGTACCTATAATTATATGAAATTCTTCAAGTTATGTTAAGATTTAACTAAGCATTGGGTTGCCTCCCAATAAGAGCCTTAGTTAATGTCGTGGCACGATGATTACAACAAGTCAATAGATTGCCTCCTATGAAGCACCTGATTTAACGTCGCGGCACGATGCAGAACCTCGCCTCAGTCATCAGCGAGCACGACTTTGGTCTTCTCACGATTTATGATACCACCCCAATAATGTTTGACTCTATGCCCATTCACTAAAAATGTTCTTTCACCATGTATAGCTCGCAATTCAAGTGCACCATATGGAGTGACTCTCACTATTTCAAACGGGCCTGACCATCTCGATTTCAGCTTTCCAGGAAACAGTCTAAGCCTAGAATTGAATAATAGTACATGTTGGCCCGGCTCAAAATGACGTGGATGTATATGTTTATCATGCCATCTCTTGGTCTTTTCTTTGTAAAGTTTGGCATTTCGTATGAGTGCAACCTGAACTCATCCAATTCATCCAACTGCGGCAACCTTTTCTCACCCGCGGCTTCAAGGTTTATGTTTAACTTCTTGATGGCCCAATACGCCTTGTGTTCAAGCTCTACGGGCAGGTGACATGCCTTCCCATAGACCAGCTTGTACGGTGATGCCCCAATTGGTGTTTTGTATGCTGTTATGTATGCCCATAAAGCTTCATCTAACTTAGCAGCCCAATCTTTCCTATTAACACTCACCGTTTTCTCTAGTATTTGCTTGATTTCTCTATTGGATACCTCTGCTTGTCCACTTGTTTGAGGGTGATATGTTGTTGCAACTCGATGGCGGACCCCGTATTTAGCTAAAAGGTTAATCAACAACCGATTGCAAAAATGGGTTCCTTCATCACTAATCAAGGCTCGTGGAGTACCAAATCTGGAGAATATATTCTTCTTCACAAACGCAGCGACAACCATGGCATCATTCATCGGCAATGCAATTGCCTCCACCCATTTCGACACGTAGTCAACTGCCAGCAAAATGTATTCATTTCCCTTGGATGATGGGAATGGACCCATAAAGTCTATCCCACATACATCAAAAATCTCTACCTCCAAGATATTATTTAAAGGCATCTCGTGCTTCCTTGTTATCGTTCCTGTTCTCTGGCATTGGTCACATTTTTTAACAAATGCGTGGACATCTTTGAATAGTGTTGGCCAAAAGAAACCAGATTGTAGCACTTTCGCTGCATTTCGATCGCCACCATGATGGCCCCATATGGTGATGCATGACAATCAAATAGCACAATTTCCACTTATATATTAGGAATGCATTTCCTTATTAACTGATCACCACATCCTTTGTACAGGTAGGGCTCATCCCAGTAGTAAAATTTCACATCGCGTAAAAACCTCTTCCTTGCTTCAGATTCTATTTCTGGAGGAAGTACCCCACTCACCAGATAATTCACATAATCGGCATACCATGGAGGAGGGTCTTGGGTTATAGAAAAAAGTTGCTCATCAGGAAAGACTTCTTTAATATCTCCACCCTCCTCAACATGATCATGATTTTCCAGCCTTGACAGATGGTCAGCTACTTGGTTATCAGTGCCCTTTCGGTCTCTTATCTCCACATCAAATTCTGCAACAATAAAACCCAGCGCATTAATCTAGCTTTAGACTCTTTCTTTGTAAATAAATACCTGATTGCTGCCTGATCTGTGTGGACAATAACTTTTGTGCCCACCAAGTATGCCCGAAATTTTTTAAAGGCCCACACCACAGCTAACAACTCCTTTTCAGTGGTGGTGTAAGTCTGTTGTGCATCATCGAGGGTCTTACTCACATAGTATATGGAATAAAACACCTTGTCTTTCCTTTGGCCTAGCACTGCCCCAATTCCATAGTCACTTGCATCACACAAAAGTTCAAATGGTAGTGACCAATCAGGTGCAACAACTATGGGGGCAGTTACCAATTTCTTCTTGAGCTCCTCAAATGCCTTCAGGAAGGGTGCGTCAAAATTGAACTTGATATCTTTTTCCAGCAACCTGCACAATGGAGTAGCAATTTTAGAGAAATATTTAATAAAGCGCCTATAAAATCCTGCGTGTCCCAAGAAACTCCGGACACCCTTCACTGAATTTGGTGGAGGTAGTTTCTCAACTGCCTCCACTTTTGCCTTATCAACTTCGATGCCGCTTTTAGATATTCTATGGCCCAAGACAATGCCTTCCTGCACCACAAAGTGACACTTCTCCCAATTTAACACCATATTCGTTTCTTCACAACGGGCCAACACCATGCTCAGGTTTTTCAAACAGTCATCATAAGATGCCCGAAAGACCGAGAAGTCATCCATAAACACTTCTACGAATTTTTCCACCATGTCGGTGAAAATCGCCATCATACATCTCTGGAAGGTGGCTGGTGCATTGCAAAGACCAAATGGCATTCGCTTGAAGGCGAAGGTGCCATAAGGGCAAGTAAAGGTGGTCTTCTCCTGATCCTCTGGGCATATGACAATTTGATTGTAACCTGAATACCCATCCAGAAAGCAATAATATTCATGCCCTGCTAACCTGTCCAACATTTGATCAATGAATGGGAGTGGAAAATGATCATTGTGGGTTGCTTTGTTGAGCCTTCGATAATCTATGCAAACTCTCCAACCCGTGATAGTGCGGGTAGGAATTAGCTCATTTTTCTCATTCTCAATCACGGTCATTCCTCCCTTTTTGGGTACACATTGAACTGGGCTCACCCAATTGCTGTCAGAAATAGGAAAGATGATGCCTGCATCCAGCAATTTTATGACTTCTTTCTTCACTACTTCTTTCATAATGGGATTCAGCCTCCTTTGCTGCTCAACACTCGGGCGAATTTCATCTTCCAAAAATATTTTATGCATGCAAAACGATGGACTGATACCTTTAATATCTGCGATGGTCCACTCAATCGCCTTTTTGTGCTCACGAAGTACCCTAAGAAACTTCTGTTCTTGTGTATTGGTCAGGTTGGATGAGATGATCACGTGCAATGTTTCAGAGTTCCCCAAATAGGTATAGCGTAAATGTGCTGGAAGAGGTTTGAGTTCCAACTTTGGAGCCTCTTCAATAGATGGCTTAGGAAGGGTTAGAGTAACATGCTTATTTAACTCTTCAAATTTTCCTAGCCTGTGGAGGTAACTGCAGGACACCTCAAGAATTTTCTCAATATCTTCCCTTGTTTCATCCTCACAGTCTTCTGCATCCCCAACCAACACCCGCTCAAGAGGGTCAATAGGATTCATGTAGGGAACCATGGACTCCGATTTGCTTTCCACTACAGAAATCATGGATAGTTCTTCATAGTGGACAGGTAACTTGAGTGCCTTATAAACATTAAACACCTCCACTCGATCACCAACGCGCATTGTCATCTTCCCTTCACACACATCGATAATAGCTCGGCCTGTAGCTAGGAATGGACGCCCCAAAATAAATGGGACTTCCAAATCAGGCTCATAGTCCAAGATAATGAAATCAGCTGGGAATATGAATGATCCCACCTGAACCAGCACATCATCAATTACTCTCTCAAGATGGGCTAGGGAGCGGTCAACCAATTGAAAAATCACTGTTGTTGGGTGTGGTTCACCCAATCCCAACTGCTTGAACACAGATAGTGGCATCAAATTAATACTTGCCCCAAGATCGCACAAAGCTCGCCCGACTGCATGCTTACCAATTGAGATTTGGATAGTAAAGCTACCCGGATCTTTTAATTTTTGAGGTAGCTTGCTTTGAATTCTCGAGCTAACTTCCTCAGTGAGTGTCACGGTTTCGAACTCGGTCAGCCTTCTCTTATTTGCTACAATGTCCTTAATGTATTTAGCATATTTGGGCACCTCTTGCAGAATGTCTACCAGTGGAATATTGATTTGTACCTGCTTCAGGAGGTCCAGAAACTTTTTGTATGCTGCATTATCTTTCACCTTTTGCAACCTTTGAGGGAATGGAGGGGGTGTCCTTGCAACAAATGGTGGGGGTTGCTCATCACTCGCCTCCTTTGCTGGCTTATCTGATTCTTTCGGGTTGTCTGAAGTTGATTCAATAGTGGTTCGTCTCTCATCAAAATTTACCTGCTTTCTCTGACTGGGCTGGACTGTCTCCAATTGCTTCACATTCCTCAATGATATAGCATTAACAGGTGCTTTAGGATTAGCTTCAGTGTCACTTGGAAGAGTCCCCGTTGGTCGGGTATTTTGAGAACTGGCGAGTTTCCCCACTTGACGTTATAAGTTTCTCATGGCTACAGTCTGGGCTTGTGATCAACCATTATTTTCTGATTGAAAGCAAGTTGTTCATTCATCATTCTCTTCATAATATCCTCAAGGCTTGCTGATGGTTCAGCCTGAGGTGGTTTGTACTGCTGTTGAGGTGCTGGATGCCTGTAATTATGCTGAGTGCTCTGATTTCCACCCCAAGAGAAGTTTGGGTGGTTTCTCCAGTTGGGGTTATAGGTGTTTCCATATTGATTTTCTTGTCCCCTATTAGCGTTACCCACAATGCAGACAGACTCTGGATTAACTGGGCATAACTCACTTGAATGACCCTTTCCACAGACTTCACAAAATACTTGAATCTGTTGCAATGGTTGGGCCTGTTGCATTGATTGAGATTGTTGCTTGTTAATGATCAGGTTCATCTGATTGACTTGGTTAGTCAATGTGGAAATCTGGGCTGACAATGCTGAAACCACATCTAGTTCAAGAACCCCTGGTGACTTTTGAACCACATTTCTCCCCATCTCACCTTGCCAGTCTGGATTGCTTTTGGAGAATTTATTCAGTAATGCAAATATTTCATCATAATTCTCCTCCAACACCTGACCTCCAGCTGCTGCATCTACCACAATTTTTGTTTGCGGATGGAGCCCTTCAATGAAAGTGTGTACTAACACCTCATTTGTCTGATTGTGATGAGGACAGTCTCTGAGTAGCCCCTTGAATGTTTCCCATGCTGAATATAACGATTAACATGTTTTATGCCTAAAGGAGACTATCTCACTCCTAATCTTTGCGGTCTTTCCTGAAGGGAAGAACCTTGCCAGAAATTTTCTCGCCAGATCGTTCCATGTTGTGATGGAATTAACTGGTTTTGCCTTCAGCCATTGCTTTGCTTCGCCCAATATAGAGAATGAGAAAAGCGTGAGCCTCACATAATCTGTCGTGACCCCGTTAGTGATATAAGTATCACTAATCTCCACGAAGTTAAAAATGTGCTGCTCTGGATCCTCGTGTGGAAGACCCAAAAACTGCCCGTATGCATGAAGTAGTTGGATCATGCTCTTTTTCAGCTCAAAGTGCCCCGTGATTCGGGGCTTCACGATGCTGGAGGTGACATTAGCAATGCTTGGCATTTCCACCTCCTGAAGTTCCATGTGTTGTTCCTCTGCATGTTCACAGGAAATCGGATGAAGTCCTAAAGATTGTCTGTATCTCTTGCTTCTCGCAATCTCCTGTGAAATGATCTCTCAGGTTCGGGGTCAAAGCCGTCAAGTCTATTCTGGCTTCTGACCCTACGCATTCACTCGAAGTTCCTGAGATTAGAGCAAAAATCATGTGACGTTAGACTCAATGAAATAAACAATTAAAGCAAGTAACTAAAGAGTAGTCTATATTCAAGTCCCCGACAACGGCGCCAAAAACTTGTTGGTCCCAAAACGCACATGCAAGTATACGTGGTCGTAGAAAGTAATATAATGTTAATCGAATGTCGAACCCACAGGGACTTGCATAAACTACTTATTGAATCACTCTAATTGCTATTTAATCGAGCCAAAACAAAATCCAAGAATATAACTAATTTATTCTACGATTATATGAACTAATTATCAAGTAACGAGAATATTGTTGTGTATTCAATAGAGACAAATATTCCAGGGTTGTGATCAATTCACCATTCATATTGCATTCTAATTAACTCTCCCTTTCATATAATTCACTCATGGTTGCTAATTAATCGATAATTGCTCTCGTAGCCTTCTCCCGAAGTACTACTCGCCTATTCTCAATAGATTAACGCCTATATTCCTATGAAATTAATCTATTAGAACGCACTAAGATTACGATGTTTAATTAAGCACGGTGACTAGGTATATTCCTATCCTAACCACAAATCCGCTCCCCCGAAGGGTTAAGATCACGCTCTCTTCAATTCTTCTCTAATCTATATACGACTTTCCCAAGCATAACATAGATAGTGTGTAGAACCTAATTGCTGGCCAAACAATTAAGCAATTAAACGCAGAATTGAAGAAACAACCATATATTGAGCAAATTATAATCAAGGTTAAGTTAATATCGAATAAAAATATTCATGGATAAACCAAAACACATGAACAATGGGTGTTTAGCCACTCATACTAGAATTAAACAATTGCATAAGTTTTGCATAAATGGAAAATACTAGATTAAGATGAAGAAAACTGATAATCATTTGGTTCTTCAGTGATCTTGTGTGTATATTCTCTCCGAAAATGGTATCCTCCTCTCAAAGTTGTGTTTTTGGGTCTATTTATATGTTTGGGACAAACCCTAAACGTGTAGGAGACTTCTATTCCAACCGGGAAACACTTAAAAACCTTTAAAACTCGGAGTTCACTGGACCAGGCAGGCGTTAAGCCCAAAACACCCCCTTAACGCCTGGGCAGGCCTGGCGTTAGGGGCCAAACGCCTGGCTAATGCCAGGGTCACTCTGGCCTTAAGGGACAAATGCCTGGGCATGCCTAGCTTTAGGGGCCAAACGCCGGGTATGGCCCGGGTCACTCCTTTTCGACTCTTGAGCGTATTTTTGACGTTTATGCACCCATTTAGCTTGGCTTCCATTTCCAATTCACCTACACATGAAATAGACTCCATTATGCACATATAACGTGTATTTTTATCGCAAAGCACATAAAATGTAAGGTATATAATGCTTAAAGCTATGAATTCTACCCACGCATCATGTATTCAAAAAAGCCTAACTCACATCTAGTGTTAGCTTATCCTCAAGAATATCATAATCCTTCTCCCATTGGTTAATCTCCGCATTCAATTCGTCTTTCTCTGCTTCAGAAGCATCATAAGTTGTCTTTAGAGGAGCAAGTGATCTTTCTAAGTAGAGGCGTGGAGATCTTCCTGAGTTTGAGTAAGAGTATGAACCAACTCTCCCGCATAATCCTCTTTTTTATTAAGAAGTTCTTTAGAACTCCTTATTTCTTCAGTTGCCTTAGAAAGTTGTTCAGCAAAAGGAGGATTCAAGGATATCCTTATCCTTACCAACTTGACCAGAAAAAGCTTTCTCAATCACTAATTCAGCGGCAATCATTTTCATTTATTACTCTAAAGCATTCTTCTCTTCTGCAAAAACTTCTTTCTCCAATTGAAGACCCTCAAACTGTCCTTTCCAATTATCAGCCTCGGTGCGGTAGTTTATAACCTGTTGGTCCGCGTGAACAACTCTTTTCATGAGTTCCGTACCGATCAAGTTGATCTACAAAGAAAGAGAAGGAGTTATGGATAAACAAAAAGAAGAGAAAAAGGAACTATAATTGAACTTGTAACTTCAAAGGAAAATGAACAATATCATTCATCAAGGTCAACGAGCTATGACTTTCCTACTTCGACTTCTTTGCAAGTCTTATCAAAGATTTCAACCACACATCGTCCTGACCCAATTTCCTCATAAGTTCCTATCTTCAGTAACCTCAACAATAACTTTCTTTATTGCCTTCTTGCTACTGGAAGGCTCAACTTCTACATTAGAAGTAGTAGCCACGAGGATGGCAAATGAGGTAGAAGCATCTAAGGGGGTAGCATCAGAAGTAACTTCAGGTAAGGGAACGCGATTATTAATGGGGATTGATATTGGAATAGAGGCTAGGGGCAATTCCTCAGAAATAGGGCCAAAAGCTTCATCACCTACGAAGCCACGAGCAACAATTTTTCAATTGAATCTTGGGGGGATCATTAACTTCTTTATAAGAAATCACCAAAGGTGCACTCACTGGCTCATCCGTGAGACTGAAGGGAATTGAACTTGGTAAAGGTTCGTGAGAAGGAGTATTTTCATCATCATAAACCACGCATCTACGGACACGTGGCCTTCGCACCAAAAATCCCTATTCAGTGTCTTCTTCACCATCAAAGCAACGGGCTCCATCAATCTTTCTTTTTGAAGAAGAAATCAAAATTCTTTCCTGAGCAAGAGTCACATAAAGCCTTGTGGATGGAACAGATGCGGGACTAACACCCCGAATAGGAAATCCTAGAAAAGAAAAAAAGCAAGATAAGACATTCTTTAACCAATAAGGGAGAGGAGAGAACAAATAGTAAGCGGGAAAAAGTAATGTGTGTCTTCACTTTCCAACCAAATCTCTGTGAAAGGTATTTCCAAGATCTTTTCTCCATAGGGGCAACAGTTAGCAATTTATCTACATAAGCACGGAAGTTAGGAATTTCCTCAAAAACTTCCATGCTTGCTGAAAAAGTAGGCATGTGATCACATGAGTTTTTTTTTAAAGAAAAAGAAAAGAAAATACAATGGGGAAAACGTACGTGCAAAATTTTATTTTTCTAGAAAAGGCATATTTTTTTCAGCCAATAGAGCACTAGTGGGAACAACAACAAAATGTGCATACCAGCCACGGTCTCTGTCATCCTCAGGGCTAATCAATACCTCTTACTTCTAGCCACAAGGGGAAAAACTCCTTCATGAAATAGTTTAGGAGAGTAAAGATGAAGCAAGTGTCAGAAAGTAAAAGGCATAAAAGGCAAATTTGATAAATAATGAAGACATGCAATAGCCCTCCAAACAATGGGGCCAATTATTCCAAGGCACACATTGAAGTAACGACTGAATTCAATGATTACTAGGTCGATAGGTGGTTTAACCCTAAAGTAAAGGGGTAAGTGTAAACAATAGAATAACCAGTTTAGTATGAAGTTATTCTCTGGTTGGAACAGGGAACTAAGACCGGGAAATTGGCGTGCCCCTTTTTCTCGCGAAATCGGGTTTCGACATGTGACAACTCTTCTAAGGAGGTATTAAAAGAAGAGAGTCGCCACCTAACGATTTTTTAAGGTGCGTTAGGGCATCTATTTGCAAATGACTCTGGTTTAACTAGTCAACGCCACCAAAGATCGGGTAAGGGCTCAAGTTACCTCAAAGAGAAGGTGTTAGGCACTCCTCGAGGTCCAAAACTGTGGGTCCCTGCCGAACTTAAATTACGTGGATTAGGCTATGTGATCAAGTAATCAATGAGAATACAAAATTCTAAGAATTTTATTATAAAGCTATTAATGCGAATACAGAGGTACAACAATTTCACTTTTACTAGAGAGAAAGATAGGGAAAAAAAGGGGGCATCCTAAGTTTTTTGGCCTAAAGGATCACCCGTGCAACATAAATAATATTCCGTAACTCCCTTGGAATAGGGTGTTACTCATCTTATTCAGCGGGCACAGGCTATCATCTCCTTCTACCCGATTACTAAGTTAAAGTTGTTTACCTAAGCACTCTAATTCAATACTAAGTCGTGCTCTACGCGTGCACCACCCGGCCCATACATATGGTCCAAGAGGTTTTGGACCTCTATTCGGATGGTTCTAGACCTTATCTAGGCTGCTCAAAAAATGCAAAACTAGGAGAAAAGAAAAACATATAAAGACTTCACATAAAAGCAATTAAGGGCTCACATTGACCTCCACACTTAAGCAGCAAATGCACGCAAACACATATGCCAATTAGGAGGTTTCAGAATCCAGAATCTTAAACCAATAGACATGCTTTCTAGGTGATTTTTGAGTTAAAGCATGCAGGTCATTTCAAAGGAAAGATATCGCTCATAGGAAGAATTATTCATGCATTACAAGCTGGTTATTGCAAGTTTTAAGTTACTAATCCTATATGTATTATGCCTAAGTGATCTACGTAGTTGAGTATAACAAAATCTGCTGGGAAAGTCCCAGAATTATTCATACGACGTACATGAAGCAGTGTTTGAATAGTCTAGCATTAACCAATTATAGCGAGCAATTATTTCCTATAGGCAGGATCTCTAACGCATAGTACTTTAGAGCTTATTTTATTGTCATATCTTAACCCTATAGGCACATTTTCTAGGTAAATGGCGCCAAGTAGAATAATTGGAATCCTATAGGCATGATTTCTAGTATGCGATGAGAATTGAAAGAAACATCAATGACAACTAATTCCTATAGGCAGGTTTCCTAATAACACATAGCAATAAATATAATTGTAGCATTTTCAACTAATGTTTGCTAACAGACAGTGTGTATGTGTGCTTCCTCTAATGGCATAGTTTCTACAGTGTACATAGTAGTTCAACAACACATATAACAAATAAATTTACCAAGTCCTATAGGCATATTATCTACCCATTTTTTTGCATGCAAATATTAAATTTTGCCCATTTCCCCTTTTTACTAACACCCCAATCGTTTATATAAAGGTTATTACATGCCCAATAATGAGTAAAATATAAATGTTACACAACAGTGACAATAGGTCCACAGTAGGCTCAAAATGAAATACCCAGCATTGTCTGGGCCTTCAATAACTCTCACACAGCATACCAAGGCCTCTAATAAGGAGCCACATTCAACACACGACCTCAAAATCCATAGAGGAGTCCAAAGTCAATATATTTGACCATAGTGCCAAGTATCAACCAATACAACAGATAACAAGATAGAGTGGGATGAATAGGGGTAGTTTGAGATTCAGGGAATGACTAAGGACCAAGTCCTAGTGTCTTAGAGTTCACAATGGTCTCAATTGGACCCCAAGCAGTGCTCACACTAGGGAGGTCAATGATAGAACCAAGAGAGCCCAGGTGACAAGTGAAGGATAGTAAACCAAGGTTGAGAGACAAAGTTGGGGGGGGGGGG